>JBCEWB010096558.1:0-12273 GCA_039654565.1 Peronia peronii
CTGTCTGTCTGTCTGTCTGTCTGTCTGTCTGTCTGTCTGTCTATCTATCTATCTATCTATCTATCTATCTATCTATTTGTCTGTCTGCCTGTCCGTCTGTCTGTCTGTCTGTCTCTCTTTTTCTCTCTCTAACATTCTCTCTCTGTCTTTCTTTCCCACTTAGGTTAGAATTATTCAAATAGGAAAGTAGCATAAACGCGTGAATGACTATTGATGGCTCATTCAACCGCCGGCATTACAATGTATTTTCATGTTCACGCAACATTAAATACAGCCCGGCTCCCGACACTTTAGTTTGTCAGGCAGAAAATGGCGCTGCATTTATTTGATTGGATTGTTTGACATCTTTGCACACTTATTGCTAGGCTGGAATATGAGCTGAAGGTAAACACACGCACGATATCAACTACAGAATCCATAAAACTAATGATCTTATCTGGCTCGTGGTAAAAAATAGAAAGACAACATTCATTAAGAAAACAACAACAACAATAACAACAATTCTGAAGCTAAAAATATACAAGTGCACACCAAAAATAGAACCATGACAAATATTGTGGAAGTACACAGCAAGAATATACCACGTACGTGAAAACGCTGACCCACTCATCAGTATGGAGCTCTCACTCACTGACTCCTGACAGATTTAGTATTTATGCGTGCGACTAGTTTACGCCTACAGTTGTGTCAGTGGCAAATTTACAAATGGATTTGGAAAAGCGATGAAAGAAAAGGAAGAGGAAGAAAGAAAGAGGGCGAAGCTGAAGAAGCAACATCAACATTATCATCATCAACATCATCAACATCCTTATCATTTTGAAGAAATGTCTTTTAAGAACACAAATACTGTCAACCAATGTTTAAGATATTAATGGAAAGGCCAGAAAATGATAAATAAATGAAACTGGAAAAATAAATAAATAAATAAATAAATAAATATAGAAATAAATAAATAAATATAGAAATAAAAAAAAGAGTAAAAATAAATAAATAAATAGATCGGTTTCCAAATTTTCGAACCTAGTTGGTTCTTTTTGAAGGTAAAGAAAAACAAATATGAAAATGTAAAGAAAAACAAAACAGCAACACACTCAACGGCGTTTGAAAAAAAAATGTCTTAAAATTTTAGACAAACTGTCTGTCCACAACTAAGTCTGTACGCCAGAAGAAACAAACAACAATCTGTGGAACTTGATGTATTAGAAATGAATCAAAATGATAGCTCTGGCAATCTTCCTCCTCCTACTTGTCAATCATCTTCCTTATATATCATTTTATAGAAATGAATGAAATGTTAAAACAAGAATTGTCAGTCAATGATAAACTAAATGCTTTAAAAAAAAAAAAAAGAAATTGTAAAATTGATACGTTATAAAATTTGCATGAAATAATGGGACTCTCCATCAACGGCGACGTCAACAACAACAACGACGACGATAACCACCACCACCACAACAACAACAACAACCACGAGAATGGGCTGAAGTTTATGGTAACCAGACCTGGTTGGTAACATAGGCCAGACCATTTCTGAAGCAGGATGTTCAAACTTGGACTTCTCTTGCATTTGCGCGGATTTTTCTGTTCCTCCATCCAGGGAACGACCCCCAGTGCCCATGTGTTTTCTGAGGACACCGCCCTCTCGGTCCCTGAGATCATAGCGACGTTTTTACCGCCGCCCTTTTGTGTTCTAGTGTAGTCTATGTCTGTGTGAGGATGAAAGGAATGACGAGGGAAGACACCCACTTTCTCTCACAATAAACAGCCCAGTGCACGTGTGGAAACTGTCAGAACTTACCATGTGTGCATCAGGGGATTTGTCAACAACATGCATCGTGCGAGCAGGAGAAATAGACATGCGCACAAATCTCTCTCTCTAGTGTCTATCCATCCATCCATCCACCCACCCATCCTACAATCCATCCACCTATCCATCCAATTATCCATTCATCCATCCATCTATCCATTCATGCATCCTATCCTTCCTCCAAACATGCATCCATCCATCTATCCAACCAACCAATCAACCATCCATCCATCCATCCATCCGTCCATTTATTTATTTATTTTTGCGCCAGAAATTTTTCACACCATTTATTATTATTATTTTTTTAACTCTTTGTCGGACCCATAGAGGAAGAGAGAGAAAGAGAATCCATCGCATTACATCTACTGAGAAATGCTTAGATATTTGTTGCAATGCTAATCAGTCCTTATGTACGTCATGTTGTGAACTTCGCCCTCTCTCTCTCTCTCTCTCTCTTCTCTCGCTCTCTTCTGTCTGTCTCCTTGTGTCTGTCTGTCCGCCCATCTGTCTGTTTGTCTCCTTTGTACCTTATCTCAGCTGTTTATCCATATCTGTCTGTCTGTCTGTCCGTCCGTCCATCCATCCTCTACTACAATCCTTCACCTCCCCCAACCTCATCCAGCCTTCTGTCACGTCTCCCCCCCCCCCCTCCTCCTTCTTTCTTATCCCGTTCCCTCTCCTTCCTCATATTCCACATGATATGCATGCCCCATGGATCTGACCAGCTGACGCCCTATATCTTGTGTTCCCCCAGAGCTCAGAATGGGTGCGGGTCAGAGTTCACCAGATGGAGCCCGACCTGATGGACGTGGGCTCCAACCTGGAGGAAGCTCTACAGCTGCAACAGGAACATGAACAACTGATAGCCAGACTCAAGGTGAGCACATACACGTAAACCTGTGTGTTTGCCTGTGTCTCTGTCAGTCCAGCTGTTTGTCTGTCAGCTTGTCTGTCTGTCTCTGTGTCTGTCTGTCTGTCTGTCTATCAGTTTGTCTGCTTATCTGTCTGTCTGTCGGTCTTTTTGTTTGTCTGATTGCCTTCTGTTTGTCAGTATGCCTTTCTGTTCGTCAGTCTGCCTTCTGTTTGCCTATCTCTGTCTGTCTTTTTGTCAGCCTCTTTCTTTCTGTTTGTCTCTGTGTCTGTGTCTGTTTGTCTCACTCAATCTGTGTCTCTGTCTCTCTCTCTGTCTGACTGTCTGTCTCTCTGTCGGCCTGTTTGTCTGTATGTCTGTCTACTCTCTGCCTATCTCTCATTGTCTGCCCATCAGTCTGTCTAGTCTGTCTTTAGTCTGCCTGCTCTGGACACAACAACTGTCTGACGGCTGCTCGAGCACAGAGTCAGTGAGCCGGTGTGTGTGTGTGTGTGTGTGGGAGTGAGAGAGGAAGGAGTGGAGAAGCTACTATGTTTTTATCTATTTTATCTTATTCTCCCCACACGCAATCTGCCGCATACACACACATCTACACTTGAATGGATGGATGGATGAGTGCACAGGCGGGTGTGCAATGGATGGATGGATGATTTAGTGGGCATTTGGATAGATAGATGGATGGGTCAGAAGGTGGACGGATGGATGGATGGGTTGTTGGGTGGGTGGGCGGGTGAATGGATGGATGGAGAGGTGGCTGGCTGGGTGGGTGGATGGATAGGTGGATGGATGGATGAATGGGTGGGTGGGTGTGCAGGTGGAAGGATGGATGGATTGATACATAGATGTAAGGATGGGTAGCCTGATAGATACAGTAGTTGCAAACTCACACAGATTTATACATAAATGCACATTTTCTTACACACCCTTGCACAAATAGAAGGCTTGAAAGCTTATGTGAGACGGAAAGAGAACCGAACCATAGACCAGAGCCGGTAAATCGACTTCTGGACTAGATTGTTGTGTTGTGAGTACAGCTTAGACTGATTTGGAGACAGTACACCAAGAAGTCACAGTTTGGACAATGTTTGAGCCATCTGTTAGCCTAGAGTCCCTAGTTCAAACCTCAGTGTTCTGAGTGCTCGGATTAATGCAGTGCTCTTTGCTGGTCCCGGTTGTTAGAGAACATGATGTGTATGTGTACTTGGGTTGTGTAAGTCAGTCAGCTCAGAGAGCAGAGATAATCTGTGCGCTGTGCTCATACCTCTCTAACAGACGGTGACAAAACAACTTTGTTATCACAGTTGAATTGTTTGCTAACTGATTTGAACCGAACTTTCCACAGTATTGAAATACAACTTATTGTGTCGCTGAAAACTGTCTTAAAAGAGAAATAATACAATTTAATCGCGATTTTCATGAGGTAGAGTTTTCGGGAGAAAGGCGTTTTGTCAAATGATTGGTACATTAGCACTGCCCTAGCTGGCATTTCCCAGTCCAGCCCAGCCCAGCCCAGCCCAGCCCAGCCTTGCCCAGCTCCATAGTTCTGACAGTTTGGTCTGAGGCCAACACCATGGCTATGTAAAACTGTTACCTGGGCTCTCTCTGCGATAACCTCTGTCTAGAGGTAGGGTAATCCTAGAGGGCAGGCAGGCTGATAGCTGGCCGGCTGCAGAGAGGCTTTCAGGCACCACTCTCCTCTTTTCCCCGTCATCCAGGCCCTCAATCCCATCTCCCTTGAATTCTTTTGATCATCATCATATAAATGCATATTTTTTATCTATATGTGAATGTCGCTCATATTGAGATAAACGCATCGTAGTCGTACAGGTGCAGAAGCCATTTTGATACTCAGACTCCAGTCCCGTTGTCTCTTCTCCCGTCAAAACTCGCCCTTTCTATCCATACCCAGCTTTGTATTTATGTAAGCAGATATTAGGTGTAAGCAGATAAAGTCTTGGTCTTTATTAGATATATAATGTCTGTCAGGCTCATCTTTGTGAAAGTCCGTGTTTGTGAAGTCTTGCCTGGGTGAGCAGTAGCGATATTGAGTTGAACTGGTGGACAGCGCTGAGAGCTGGCACTGAGAGGATTCAGTGATGTTGAAGACGTACCTGTTGCAGGAAACCAGATGAGGAAACAGAGAGGTGTAAGAATCACAAGAGAGACTGTCCAGTTGATTCACACCTGAGACCTATTTTGTCAAGGATGTTTGATACTGGAAAGAAGAATGACAGAGGAGGAGAGGAAGGGTGAAGGGAAAGAAAAAAAGAGAGTAATTTTCCGATTAATCGAGTTGCGCATACAAATTGGTGGAGAATACAGTGATAGCAAATGTAGTCGGTAAAGACGTAAACAAACAATCTCCATTTTGTTTACTCGTAGATTGTTATTCTGGCCATAGATGGACGTCATAGCATGTACATACTTTTGGACTGACGTAAACCAAGTGAAGAGACTCTAGAGATGGAGTCTTCATTTTTATTTAACTGTGCATCAGTTCTGCCACACCGAGCCTTTTTTTCAGCCAGCTAAGACATTTCCCTTTGCTAAGTGCAAAAGATGTAAGATAAACATTGTACAGAAAGGAAAACAAACCACCTTTTCTCTTGTTCTTTGAAACATGTGAAGCAAAAAATTATGAAAAAAAATATCAGCCTCAGAACCAACAAAAAAACAACCAAAAAAAAAAAAAATGTTTTCATTATGTGATAAATGTTTCAGGATTTTCTGTCATTTGTGTTTGAAATAAGAAGAGACAAATTGGTCTTTTCCTCCCTTACAATGCTTGTCTTATAGCTGTTGGACTTGGCAATGGGAAATAGTTTGGCTAGCGGTCAAAATGTCTCAGTCCAGTGAGGCAATTTCAGGATTATGGCATCAGTGATAGATTCACATGTGTATCAGCATGTATGTTATGATGATCAAGGTATATAAAGATCAGTCAGTGTATATCCAAATCACGTGCAAGTGTGCAGAGAGCCACCTGTTGAAGTGATTTTATCATAATAAACACACGCATGAAAGGGCAGACCATTGCAAATACTGAAATCACAAAGATCTCCATATAAAACTTTTAAGAAAAGTAAAAGAGAAGAGCTTTGAGAAAGTGAAAGGGTAAGTGGGTGGAAGAGAGAAAGATGAACTGTTGCTAAAGGTTATCATCTTGGCAAGCCAGCCTAGCCGGGGCCACTGGTATTCTGTCCGCCCACACGTAACCTCCTGCCTGCCTGGTCTGTCGGGGTTGGGCATCTCAGAACATGGGAACTTTCTGGCTGGTCCTCTCTTCTCTTGTTTTGAACATACTGTCATAAGACAACGTATTGTGGAGCGAGTACACAGGGCACTCTCATAACTGTGAAGGCCACTATATGAGAGGACAGACTGAACATAACTGCCCACAACTCACCCTTAAACCTTAGAGATGTCAGAGGAACCGATATGGTCCCAGTTCTCAGTGCATTTCACTGTGGAATTTCTTTACAAGTATTTCATATGGTTGTGACAAAGCACTAATCCTTCATTGGCTTTAGGTTCAGCCTGCCACCTCTTGAACATGAGTTAAACGCCTGGACAATAAGCTTATTCATAGTATGTATGACGATGGTCAAAAGAAAAACTCGACCCACTGTATCACCAGACACTCTAAGAGTTAACGATGTCTTCCTTGTTGATTCTCATCCTTTTCATTGTCTGAGTTATGCTTATGTGCTGGACAACAGCACCACTGGCTCCTCAGGACTTTCATTTCGCCGATTCTCTCTCATACCAGATTACGTAGCCAATGTTAGACTTTTGAACATTTCCATAGTCGACCCCAGTAGAACTGGTACTTCGTGAAGGGCCTCATAGAGAGGGAATACCAGGCTGGTACATGTCAGCAGTTTGGCAGTATTTGGTAGTTCTGTGGCCGTAGGGAGATCTTTACCCCTTACCATTCTGTGTGTGATGCAGTTTTCTTGGCAAGAATCCTGTTAGCTTATAGATCTGGAGAAATCGGACATGACATAAACCTGTGTCCTGTGCAGTGCACTTTTCCTACATCTTACATATAGAAATAAGAACGTCAAACTCCAAGCTCTCTCGGTTGTCTTTGTTTTTGTTTTTACCTGTGGTTATCACTGTTTACCCCTTGGCTGCTGTGTATCCAGTCAGATCCTGTGTGATCCAGTCAGGCAGGACTTGGCCAAGGCTGCCATCGCTTTGCTTTTGTTACGGCAGAATCAGCCGAGATGTTTCCATAGAGACAGTTTTGTTTCTTCTCCATTCCTTCGTATACTATTATCCACTTATCTTTTCTTTTCTGCGTACCCAGCTTTAGGTTTTTCCGGCATCTGTCTTCTTACTCATTTCCTCCCCCGCTGTCGAACACCATCTTGATCTTTTTCTCTTTCTTTTTCTGTCAACTATTTCGCCTGGCATCAGCACAAGATACAGTTACAAAATTTCCATTAATTATTTTTTATATGTGTGATATGGATATTCATTATGATAGAAGAACACAGGATAAAATAAACTTTTTTTTTTTTTTTTGTCTCTGGAGGGGAATTCATTTCACAGTTGATGAGATCCATTATAAACATGTATATAACATACAGTTCACATATACACATAGAGTTAAATGTCATGAATAGCAGTGGACTCGAGAAAGAAAGCCAAGACTTAGGGATGTTGGTAGCAGGGCTGGTGTTGGAGGGGTAAGGTTAAGGTAGAGCGTTGGTCAGATGATGCTTGTCTGGTCTGCAGTTCTGGCACGGAACTGTCGGCCATCTGTTTCCTGAATGCACCGGCCTGGCAGGACGGATTTAGTCTGCAATAAACATTGGCCTAGCCAACTCCTGCAGTAGGTCCTGCAGTAGCACAGGGCGTACGGCCAAGCCTGTGGGGAAAAAAAGCGAGAGAATGAGTGAGAGATAGCAGAGAGAGAGAGAGAGAGAAAGAGAGCGAGAAAATCAGAGAGAGAGGGAGAGAAAGTCAGAGAGAGGGACACACACATACAATTTTAGAGAAAAGGGCGACAGATAGGGACAGAAAGAGAGAGAGATAGAGAGAGACAGAGAGAGAGAGAGAGAGAGTCTGAAGGTTAATCAGAGATTAAAATGCACAATAGGACATTAGTATCTAAGAGCAACATACTTGACTCATAGAGAACACAGCAGCACTGAATTCAGGAAAGGAAAGACTTAAAAAAAACAGAAGACAGAAGGATGTATGTAGCCTTTGCAGGAAAGGTAGATAGAAAATGGGAGAAAGAGAGATAAAATATGAAGATAACGGTTTAGGATGAGAAACGTGAAGAGGAGGAAAACCTTCAAAGTGCCAGACAGATGTGCGCTCGTAAGAAATGAATACTTTTAAAATGAAACACGCAAAAGGATAGAAATAAGGGTAGAAAATGTGGACGAAGGTAGGATTCTGAAAACATAATATGATGTGGAAACCCCGGAGAAGCCAGTAAGGGCTAGCAGTTTCATTTTAAGATGCTGGAACTCAGAGATCTTCAGGTATGGCTCGCCATAGTTTCTTCTATAAAGGCCTACCTGAGAAATCGGCAAAGATTAAAAAAAAATTTTTTAAAGATTGGGCGAAAGGCCAAAGAAACGAAATTCGGGAGGAGAGCAGAATGGGCTGGGGAAAAAGAAATGAGATAGGGATACGAAAAGAGATAATTTTTGCAGGAGAGAGAAGCTAAAAAGGTTTCAGCAATTAGTTTTTTTGATAAAAGTAGAGGATGAGTGCCGCCCATCGTCTCAGCTTCCAGAAGGAAAGATCCGTTGAAGACACTGTAGGGTAGGCAGCTGTCCACTACCAGGCAAAAGGATGTTGAACAAGGAACAGATGTTATGATGATATCTTGATTTCAAACGCTAAATGCTGAACTTTTCTTTTGATTTGTGTCTTCACTAACAATTTGGACTTACAAATACCAGAGGCCTTATCTTGTGATGAACATCAACATTTCAGTACCCATTTGAAACAGTCACACCGACCGATCATCCATTCACACAGCCAACCAACCAACCAACCAACCAACCAACCAACCAACCAACCAACCAACCAACCAAACAACCAACCAACCAACCAACCAACCAACCAACCAACCAACCAACCAACCAACCAACCAAACAACCAACCAACCAAACTACCAACCAACCAACCTATCAACCAATAAGCAAATCAGTTAATCAATCAACCAACCAATAAACCAACCAACCAACCAACCACTCAGTCACCCAATAAGCCAATCAATCAACAGACCAACCAATCAATCAGCCAGCCAACAACCGTAGAAAGAAGCAAACAATCCCCAGTCACTGGCTGAACGCGGACAAATATGTTTTCCTGTAGACCAGATGATGGCGTTGTGAACGAAAGAAAGGATGATACACAATCGTGTTTGTTATTTATGCTATGAGATTGACGACCAATGAAGACAAATGAACTGAGCTAGAGAACAGAAGAATGAAATAGAGGAGAAGTCGAGGAAATTGCCGAATGACCACGGGACATCCACATACTTGTGTCAGATGAAATTTGAGGATAGCAGTTGTTGCCGTATGCCTTACAATAATTGCCGACGGTAGATCTGCCAGGACAGTAGTAGAATAAGCCGTTAATCTCAGCGGCCAAATCCGCCAGTCTGTCAGAGCTGGGCTCGACCTGCCTGCCTCACAACACACTTGTTATTAATTGATTCTTTCTCTCTCTCTCTCTCTCTCTTTATCTCTCTCTCTCTCTGGACTTTTCATTACTCCGCCGCTCCTGTTTGCTACATCATTCTCTCTCCCGCCAACTGTCTGACCTGACTTGTGTTTAAGACTGTAATACCTCACAGGCCAGTGATCTCTCCTCTCTCCTTCCTCTGCCTTGGCCATCTGCCCTCAGGATTTTACTGAATGATAGTCAGAGAATAAGGACATTCTGCGGACAGCTGAGCTTTGTGTGGATCTTCATCTTAACAATGTACTTGACCATTCCCTCTCTTCACATTTTCCCAGTAAAGTTGTTTTCATTTGATCTTTCAATGTGTTTGTTTGTTTGTGTTGTGTTGGGGTTTAACGACACATCAGCACGATTACGGGTATATAGTGCCAAACACGGTAAGATACGTTTACACGTCAAGGAGGAAAGAAAGCGGGACAGAGGACAGATGCAAGGAGAGAGAGAAGAGATGTCTCTCCTGGAATGTCGAGGATGGCACTCTATGGGAGACACCCCACTGATGGCGGGCTTATACCGCCTGCAGGTGGGAGCAGAGAACCTACTTGTGTGTGAGCGAGAGTCTAAATTTAGACATCAAGTTAAAGCACCAGTTGGGATATCCAGATATATTATATCTTGGTCGATCTGCTTTCTGGCTGTCTTCTAAAAATCTGGACGAACAAAGGATGGATTTCAAGGCACGCTCGACTCCCGCCGATGAGGGTGGCTCACTTAGGGAAAGATAGGGATCTCTTGTACATAGATTGTGAACCTCTGGCCTTCTGTCTGAGTTGGGCGTTGAATTGATGAACTAGATTCCAGTTTGCGTTTCTTTTTGGGTCAAATTTAGGGCCGTAAATCAGGTTGCAGGTCTGATGCATAATCAGGTTAATAGTAGACCCAGATAGTAAATGTGGATCAAAAACAAGGTGTTGAAAAATTTGGTCTGTAAATCCAGACCAAGATCTAGGTATGTCGACTAGATTCTGTTGATAGATTATTCAGATATCCGAATCTCTGAAAACAGAGCAATGACATCTTAATCGTGGGCCTATACAGATTCACTCCTGCGGATTTTGCCTGGGCCAGAAATTTAATAAGCCATCGTCCAGCTGATGTTTTTCATTTCTTCCTTTCATTTTTTTTTTCTTGCCATATCTTCTTTGGCATCCTGGCTGTCTAATTCTGTACCAGTGATAGGGAGATAGCCATGGAATCAGAGATAGGGCGGGCAGCTGACTGTTTTCGCCCATGTGGAGCAGTACCATTTCTGCTTAGGGAATATGAGAGGCGGGTAGAAAGAACAAAATTTGCGGGAAAAAATGTAATTCGTGGAAAGAAAAGGTTGCTAAAAAATTTGTTGTGGATAGTGCTCGTGATTTGTACTAAATTATTGATAACATTATTAGTACTAAACTTACTATTTTGTAAAGCGATTTTGGTCATCACTTGTGAAAACCAGAACTGGCACTTGGGACATTATTGCTTTTAAGAAGCGCAGTAAGAATTGCATTTGACCCGAGTTGTATTTGACGGGCCCATCTCCGCATATGTTCCCAACACAATTGTTCGTTGTTGTCATTGTTGATGCTATTTTTCTATCAGACAATGCCTCTCCTCTGTTTCTGCCCCCCCACCCCCCCACCCCCCAACCCTCACTCTTTGCCAACCAAACCAGTTCTACCTGTGCCGCCAGCCCATACTTACTCCTCTCCCAAAACATTTGTCTTTTCATTCTCTCCACTTTTCTCTCGGCGTTCCAGCTCCGATGTTTTTATGTTAGAACTTAGCCAGATAGCAGGCCGCCTTACCGAAAATCAGGTGAAATATTTGCTCACAAGCCAGGAATATGGCACGATCATCCATCCGACCGACCATCTTACAGGCAGGCAGGAGTTGGCTGGCATCGCAGGCTGACGGTGGTTACTTTGATGTGCGTTATTTCCCCACTTTCTCCCCCCTATCCTGCCGTGATTCGGCGCTCACTCTGACGAGATTCCCCCCACCCCCCACACACACACCTCCTTCTCTCCCACACAGTAAACCACGTCAGTGTACGTACGGCGCCAGCTCATGCCTGGAGTCGAGCCAGTGCTAACATACTTGAACAAAACATCTCTTATATCACAGTTTAACCCCCTACATCCTAGTGTTGGCCACATCATAATATATGTAAAGATAGATCTATACTTCAAAATACTGACAATTCATGGGTATTTTATAGGATGAATGACAAATACTTAGTGCAAATAATGGGAAGTACTCACATTTCACTGTGTGAGGTTGAAATCCAACATTGATTTGAAGTAATGTTATTGTGGTGTCTTTTTGTTTTGGAAGGTATGGCGGGCTGTAGAGGGACAATAATTGTTTCCCCGCTTTGTCCAATTTATCATAACCCTCCACGGTATTAAACGATAGTGATAAATGCTGCATCACCTTCCTTCCCTAGAAACTGCATGTGATTTGCCGTGGGTTAAAAGAGACTGACAATGTTCTCCAGACAGAAATGCCCAGGGTTAGCCGTGACAGTACATCAGCACTGGCAGTACAGCAAGGCTCTGTCTGAGATGGGAACAACAGACTCGTGTCTGACGCTGCAGAGTCTTCTTGCTGATGTGCTGTTGAGTCAAGGCTCAAACTCAGATTCAAACCCCCAAACCCAAGAACGAAAGGGGATTTTTAAGTTGTTCCTTTTCGAGGTGGTCCAGTATCCAAGGGGAATTTATAACTAAATGTAAGAGAGCATAGATAGTGGCCGTTTTTGGAATGGAACTTTGACAATCTTTCACCAGTCAGTACCACATCTCCATCATTGCCATTATCATCATCATCATCATCATCATCATCATCATCATCATCATCATCATCATCATCATCATCATCATCATCATCA
>JBCEWB010096569.1:0-12273 GCA_039654565.1 Peronia peronii
CACACACAGAAAGGGAAATGGATAAGCTTAACTTTGGTACCAATAACGCCATATGCTCAAAATTTGATGAGAGCCTGATTTCGTCGTGTAGCATCTCATATAGATAAAACAGGTATCATAGATTTGTTCATTGACTCCTGAACTGTAAATTTTAGATTATTTCATCGGTGTTGCAAGCATTCCGCGCAAGTCCAAAATCTGGGAATTTCCTGAGGTTTTTTCTCCCTTCAAGGTGAGCTAAAAATAACATTCTGTGACACCATCTTGAGTCAAACTGACCAACAGAAATGCAGAAAAAAATCTGCAAAGATCCCACAGAAAACCTCCTGTTTATAATTTGAGTCAGCTTTTACTCTCTGGTGAAAAAAGTATTCAAACTGACTTCAAAGAGTGGCGATTTGCAATCAAAAGACTTTCTCTCTCCTTCATCCATTCATGACAATGTAATAATTGGAACAAACCACCATGCAAAAATTTTGCTAACTTGCAAGTTCTTTTACCACATGTATGAATCTAACATGCTGTTGCATGCTCAAACTCACTTTGCGTGACTTGAATCTTGTTTCGCACCAGTACAGCAAGGGTTGCTGCATATCGAGTCCGGTTTGCGTTCTGTGCGGCGAGATGTTGGTCAGTATGTGCTGTGCCTGTGAAAAACTCCGTTGGTTCATTTCCAATATCAAGCTCTTTCCGTTCCTTAGACTCTTGATCTTTGGCTTTGTTGTCCACTGCTCTCCGGCTCCCACTTCGGGACCCACCACGCCCCCTTCCCCGTCCTCTTCCTCTGCCTCTACCGCGGCCTCGCATATTGTTTTAAATGTTACGAGGTATCTTTCGAGTGGTAGAAAAGCTAACAAAAAGATAATGCAGCCTAACTATCGCACTGGGGACTTGAATATTACTGAATTAGCAAGAACGCCCCTCTCATCTTTATGTATCTCCGGCTGCAGTATTTTTAGTTGCTTAGTAGATCTATTCATCATGGTAGGCTTGACCAGCCTCGCAATGCCTTGCAATGTTTGTTGTTGTCATGGCGGTGCACTACCATTCGGGCACAAACTCATCCGCAAAGAAAGTGGGCCGAGACCGAAAGGACATATTATACACTGTTTTCGGTCAGAAAGTGGCGATATATTTCCTCTACCATTTTGAATGTGAAATATTCCAAAATTCACAGTACTTTACTTTTGGGGAAATTTTTTGTACACGAGTATTGATACACATTATAACACGCGTTTTTTGTCGGTTTCATCACAGACGGCAACATTTTCATTATAATGAAATTTCTTCAAATTTCGCAGGTGGGCAAAAAATGCCACCTATGTTTAGCAAATTAGTAAATGAACCCAATGTATTCCGGCTTCCCAGGAACTTTCTAGACTCCATGACTGACACGGTTAAGTCATCATGGCACTGCACCAAATTTTCATCACTTTGGATCCCGGCGATATAGGCTTACCCACAATACATACCTTGTAGCCCATTTTTTTTTTTTTTTAATGAAACAAAATGGTAAACTAAGTTTAGCCTTAAATGACATAATCTTTTTTATTACTTCCAAATGGTTCCTTATTATAAGATAAATCAGATTGTCCGGTAACGAGATGTGTGTCTTTATATATAATATACATGCGTATTGGCTTGAAATGGGGGGGGGGGGGTGTAAACGCATGGGTTTTAGATTTTAATAGGGGTTAAATATGATGGAAAAGGGTGAAAGAAGAGTACGCTATTTATTTTGTTCATAAAAACCTACTCAGTTGATAAGCACATAGAAATGTGGAGCTAGATTTAGCTTTGACAGAAAAATGGTAGCCTATGAATGGCACGAAAAAAATACATATTCACCGATTTAGCTATAGTGTGTGCATGATAAATAAATAAATAGAAAAATAAATAGATACAACAATGAGGACGTAACTAGGTTGGGATACGAGCTCAAGTTCCATCCGCTGGTTTACGATAATAAAGGAGGAGGGGGCGGAGGGGGGTGGCTTATGATAACTGTATAATAGAAACTGCAAAGGGGGGTGGGGGGGGGGTGGGGGGGAGAGGCTGTATGCCAAATTTCTTACGGCTCCAGTCAGTAGTTTTCGTCCATAGGCCTTTCAAGGATTTTGTTGCAGATTTATAGTAGATCTTTAGAAAAACATTAAATCTTTACTATACTGAAGTAGATCTACGTGTTGAAGAGTAAAATAGCTTTCAATAGTGCAAAAGTTAAGTCCTGCTTCACATGAGGTATCACTGCAGAAGATCAGATGTAACTACAAACAAGCTATGTGGTAGACCTAGGACTAGAACAGTTGGGAAAAGAATGACAAACAAAAGTGAGTCTCTTGTCCTTGGGATTTGTCTGATTTGTGACTTTTGGAGGAGAGCCAGAAATCTAATCGGAACACGACTTTGGTTTCTTTCGCCATTTCAGCTTTTAATGGGTTTATCCCTCTAACACCTGTCACGTGCCGAGTTGGCTTGACCCAATTTTACATAACAGGTCTCTAGGTTACACAAGGTCTCGTGTACCACTAGGCCTAACGTCTTACATTCACCACTAGCCTAGTTCTTTTTTTGTTATTGTTTACTGTCTTAGGAGCCCGGATGTGATCCACCCCTTGGGCCTGTGCTTACGTAAAAAGAACTTTAATGCCAGTTTTGCTCTTCACTATATTTAACAGTTTTTGTTGTTGTTGTTGTTTTGAATATGAGTCGTTGCATCATTAAACAATCAAAATAATAATAGAGATGTTTAAAAAAATTCAAGAAATTTCATCTTTAATTGTGATACACAATCTTTATGGGTAATTTCTGAGTCCAAGGAAGTTTTATACTTCGTTATTTTGTTAATATTGTCCTGGATCGCTTCCCTGGCCAGTAAACAGTGAACCCGGAGCTGAGCTGAGCAGGAAGGATAGACTGTCTTGTATTGACGAGATTTGCCTTGTCATCCCGATCTTTGTAATATCTTCTTGAGCTAAAGCTTGTGAACCCACTTGAAATATGTCTCCACCAAAAGTATCCCTAGCAGGAAAAGAACCTCTGAAAATGGTACCGGACGAGGTAAGTATTCTAGTGTGTGTGTGTGTATGACGAGTAACGTTTCAATAGTAGGTCTGAAGTCTAAAGTAAAGATCGCTCACGATCTATGATTCTTGAACCGAAGTTGTAGGAATTTAGGTCTAGACTGAAGATTCTATATCCGCAATGTTGAAGATTCATTACTTCGGAACTATCAGATCAGCAATATTTCAGCCCCAGGCTCGAATTCAATACACTGCCGTCAAATATCAGCTAAAACATAACAGCATTCTTTGCAGGAAAACTTTCTTCGATATTATTTTTATTTTTTTAAAAATTACCTTTAGATCTAAATATTTAATTTTAATTTAGACCCTATAACTTCTTAACTAAATTTCAGTAATCTAGTCTAGATCGAGACTCTATTTCACCTTTTTATTGGCACATTCACGACTTTATACGTGGACAGATTTAGCTCGCTATGAAAAACATTTGAAACCTGCATATCAAGAATCTTAACATTTGGAAGTTGTTATAAATGGCGTGATTAATTTTTTTTTTTTAAGTCCCTTTTTCAAATGGTTTTGCAAAAGTCATGCATCAATCCTTTTCAGTTTTTGGTCAGCATTCAAAATATGTTGCTCAGAGTGCTGTGGAAGTGCTAGTTTCGCTTCCTCCTTTTCTGACACTAACACAAACAGAAGAAGGCTGCGATGTCAGGGTATCCTTAAAAAAAAAATAAAAACGGAAAGAGAAATGATTGAAAAAAATTATGTCTAACACATTTACTAAATAAAGAGAAAATACAAAACAGCAAAGTTGTTTTTGTTCAGTAGTGAGATAAAATTAACTCATCAACACTAAGATCAGAATGCGTATACATGCCAGGAAAGTGTACTCTTTGAGTCACAGAGCAAATTCATATTATGCTAAACTATATAAAATCTACCTTGAATGTCTTGGCCTTGTTTCTGGTACAGGACAAAAAAGGTTTCATCACTGTTGAGATGTAAAGTTTAATCCACTTATGTGTCTTTCTGCCTAAAAGTTTTTTATCTTCTGATCAGTAAGTTTGTAAGAAAAATAATCGATCCTAGTCTATACTTAGGCAAGTAATGTGCATATCTAAGCTGTAACGCTCTGTCTGAGAAGGTGGGTTAGTGAGAAGGGGAAGAACAAGTATTGTGTCACTCTCAAATCGGGGCGATATGTGAATGGACAGTTGACTCATACTCAGCAGATCAAGGAAGAAAAAAGAAGCAGAAACAAAATCTATTATATTGAAAAGCTTGAGAGAAATGACTACAAAAAAAACTAGGAAGTTATTAAAGTGACCTGAGTTTCCAGGCCAGCGAAGGATTACTTTGATTTGTAGTAAACAATATGATGTTTAAGACAGGCTTGTTAGGTTGTGATGCATACAACAAATAGGTTTGCACCTTATTCCTGCTGCAGTGACAGAAAAAGTTTTTATTTGAAACATCTGGAGCATTTGCCTGGTCTTTTTTATCTGGTGTTATATATCTGAGGTTTTTGATAAAAGAATATAGAAGAAAGGTAGTTGGAAATCTAATTAAATTATCTCCAGTTTATTCAAATTTTGAGCTTTTCTTTTGCCATATTATTTCATCTACACATTCATGCTGGCTGTGTGACAGGGATGTTGCAGTTTTATGAGCTGAGTTGTGTGATTTCTAGAGAAACTAAGAAAAATCTTAAGCTAGAGTGTCTAACTTGGAGTTCACATTCTTTTCATAACCTCAGTGCATGTTTCTGTTTCCACTTTCAGATGATTTTTGAAGATTTTTTGTATGAAGGGAATGGGACATAAAAACTTGCAGTGGTTTCCACCTAAGAACCCGATCGTCAGGAGACAGAAAAAAAAAGCGGGCTCTATGGCGGATTGAAAAGTTACACAACCCGTCTGACTACAGATTGTCATCACTACTATGATTAATTGATCAGTGCCGTTAGTTAAAGATTTATCTGTGCTAATAAGTACAACTTTCTTTCCTATGTGTGTTATAATTAGATCTGGCAATTCCTGATCTTTTTTAGCATAAAATTACATCATTATTGCCCAGCGTTTAAAAGTCAAGTGATTTCTCACATAACAGTATCATTGTTGAAAACATGATAAATATTGCTATGCTACCCTATGGATAGTCGCACAACTGACTCAAGTGTTTACAGACCAACCGAAGTAGTGAAACAGCTGATCAGTCAAGGGGCTAAAATTACACCTTCTTATTCACAGAGCCAATCATAAGTGCTGCCCATGTGTTGTCAAACAAAGAAATGGTTATGGTTTAGTCCCCAGTGTGGCCCGATTATGCAGTCATACATCAACCATCACTTCCACTCCTTTGTCAATCTGTTCCCCCCAACCCCGTCCACATTTTACTGCACATCTATCACTGTGTGGTTCTCTCAAATGGACAGTATGATGTGAAATTACACCATAAATACTCACGTGACTTGGCCCGATGCCGGGCTCTTAGGCGGATTTTTGATTTGGGAGTGGGTTCTTAGAGGGGTAAATTATAGAGGAAAAATTCCATTTCGCAACAGAGGCAGATTCTTACGCGGACCGGGCTCTTAGGCGGAGGGTTCTTAGGCAGAGACCACTGTAACAATTTTGGACTTATTCAACTTGGTCGCTGCAGTTTTGCTGTTTATTCACCTTGATTGTTGTATTCTGCTATATTATTCTTTATGTACAATATAAATAACAATCTTATAGGGTTTGTATATTTAGTATCCAAAAGCCACATTTTGTACCTCATGGATGACTGGATTAAACATGATGAAAATTAAGTGGCCGGATCTCTATATTTTTTACCACTTATTTATTTATAAATGGCAAGCAATGACAGCATGATAAGAAATCTTTAAAAGTATGAAAGAACTGAAAAGAAAAGATAGTGTCACAAGTGATGACAACGTTGCTCAGTCATAGCTCACAAGTTTGGTTTGGTTTTTTTTTTAATCCTCAAAAGTATTTTTTTGTTTGTTTATTTTTGTTTGTGTGGCGTTTTTTCATACTTTTTAGAATTGGTTGGTTGAAATGCTGGTCTCTAGTCAAAAGGAAAAAAAAAGGCATTATGCTAAAGGTCTCTACATTTTTTTTTTTCCTATTTTGCCATCTTTGTATGTTTGTTTTATTTTATGGTAAATAAGGCATTTCTCTGTTGAGTTGTCAATATCCAATTTCTGTTTTTGTCTGAATTCTAATTTTATTTTTTAAATTTTGTTTTGAAATTGCCTTTTGTTAACAAACTCTAGTAGAATGAACAACTATAGCAAAGTTGCCTCTGAGCTTGAAATGAGATGTTTCATTTTCAGTCATGACTCAGTTTTTAATGCAAGGTTTAGTAGAACTTTTATTAGCTCTCACATTTTTGTTTCAGTTCCTATTTTTTGGTTTAGTTTTCACATGCTGATGCTCTCCCCTCTGTTATACTTGCAAGTAAGCTGGTTTAGTGAAATGATCAGTAAATGTGGTGGGAATGGGAAGGGGGCAGTAAAGAGTCTGTCACGTACACTACAAATAACTTCTCCCCCATATTATCATATAGTGTAAATGAGAAGATAGAGAAAATAGTTGTTGAGTCAGTTAAAACAGTTCTTGTGTTTGATGTTATATGTCTCTTTTCACAGTGAGTGATTACCTTGATTGGAGAGGTTCTTCAAGCATGAATCTTGATCTTTTTAAAACTTATTTTTAAGGGCCATTTGGCCATGTTCAGTGGAGTGTGACTGTTCCAGTCAAATTATTTAATGAAGGGAAACAGGATATGACTAGCCAGGTGTGAAGTGTCCTGCCTCATGAAGAGAGATATAAATAAATAGTGACAAGTTGTATTATGCAGTCCCTCTGAAAAATAATTGGAGAATATTTTATTTGATTCTTATTCTCCTACTGAAAAGTTTCGCAACTGTAAAATGATGCCAACACTTGATGACAGCAAATGGCCATGTGTTTATGACTGTTGAGAATTCAGAGTGTGATATGATTATATGCAGTAAATCCTGTCAGTCAATTATTGTGTTGGTATTGCAACGAGATGACCACACGCAGAAGGTTGGAAGATAGAAGCATAATATGTCAGTGTTGCATTCACAACTTTACTTCATCACAGATCGGTCAAATATGAAGAGTTGGCTCATGATTAAACATGCACTAGCAAATCGTGACATACTGGGTTTGCAAAAGTATATCTGACAGTCTAGTCCTTTATTCACCTTTTGTGTGTTTAGTTGTATTGAGACATGAACTTTTGACCTCTTATGTCAATGAATTCACCTGGCTATGGAGTCCAAGTTTGCTTGCTTAAGGGTAAAGATTGCAGTGAGATGAAAAGGTTTGAAATGAAAGATAGTGAAATAAAGACCCCCCCCCCCCCCTCCCCCCCATCCAGCTACAAGCTGACTCTTTTGAGTCCCATTTCTGTCCTTTGGCCTGCTTTTACAACATTGTGCAACACTACATCAGATTTTTCAGGTTCTATATAATTTGTGATGTTGACATTGATTTATTAATTAAACTGTATTAGGAAGAGGCAGAATACTGAACATTGAAGATTACACAGACAAGTTTTGATATGTACGCACTTTACATAGAAAAAAAAAAATTATCCTTTGTGTTTATTTATGTCAGATGTTTATGATGATTTTCAGGGTGCCGCAGAGAAGGGAGATGGATTGGAGTTCCCAGCAGTCATCAATGTTGAGACCGATCGCAGAGCCCATCTCATGCGCAACCATCTGCGCCAGCAGCGCAACCGGCGCATCATCTGTGGAGTGGCTTTGGTCATCATCTTCACTGTGGCTGCCCTGAGCGCCTTGGCTCTGTTGCACAGATATCGCCATCATCATCACCACCATCGCTCTCGCAAGGTGGGTGGTTGTTTTTTTTTTGCTGATGGTGACACAGGTCAAGTATATTTAAGATGAAGCTGAATTTTGTACTGTGTGATTTACCCATTTTTTTGTAGATGTCCATGTGATAATAATAATATGACTGTCTTTGTGTGTACTTATAAAAATTAAACAAATTACAGATTGACATGTTGATCTCAACAGCGTAACATAGATTTTAGCTCAAGTAGTTGAAAAGAGAAGTTTTTTTAATGTTATTGTGGTATTTACTTGAGATGACATGTCCAATCTCTCTCCCCCTCCCCCAAAGTCCCTCCTCTTTTTCTAATAACTGTGAAAAAGATATTGTCACACTGTTTCCTTTATGTGTATAAATCAAATAAGGGCAATGTTGTTTCTTCATGGCATGTGTAAAAACAACTCCCTGTCTAATCCTGTGTCTAATCCTGTGTTAATTTTATACTATGAAGACATGTTTGAAGCGGTAGTGGCTATGTGTGCAAATTTTGGACAAAAGCAGGGAGCAATGTACATATAAGGCCAAGGCTGCTGAGGCTAGGCTGGGGATAGTTTATAAAAGACAAGAATTTTTGATTGCCTCCCTGTTCTATATCACACGAAAATGTTTGAACATTATTTTTTTTTTTTTTTTTTTTACCGTACTACATGGGCTAAATCATAGAACGGTTTTTTTTCATTCCAAGAAAAAAAATGCTTCACACGTGGTAGATGTGTGGTAGTGATGATGATGTTGTTGTTTGGTGCAAACCGTGCAACTGGAAGATTCATTTCATTTTCATTTTTCACTCCAATTATAGCTGGCTTGATTTGACATATTGTGCAAATGTCTCATTGAAATATTCGTGAATTAGAAATGCATAAATTTCCATCTGGTGCAATTACACTTGACCATCACTCCCTCATCTCCAGCGAACAAACTCTGTATTGGCAAGGGGAGGCTATCAATCGCTGTCCAGCTTGCTGCCATTCTTTTTAAGTTTGACAAGATGGTTTTAATCCATGTGTAAAAAGTTTTAATCCACGTGTAAAAAGTTTTAATCCACGTGTAAAAAGTTTTAATCCACATGTAAAAAGTTTTAATCCACGTGTAAAAAGTTTTAATCCACGTGTAAAAAGTTTTAATCCACATGTAAAAAGTTTTAATCCACGTGTAAAAAGTTTTAATCCACATGTAAAAAGTTTTAATCCACATGTAAAAAGTTTTAATCCACATGTAAAAAGTTTTGATCCACATGTAAAAAGAAAAATAGTTTTGTTAAATTAAAGAGATGTTTTTTTCTATGTATAGTTCATGTCAGCACCAATTAAAATGGATGCTACACTAGATGATTTAAGTTACACATTACTCAGTCACTGTGCATAAATCTGGCCCAGCACGGAGTTTCTAGCTGTGCTAGTAATACAGTTTCTTTCTTTTAGCCAGCTGTTGAGATTGGTCATCCTCCAAACCTTTGAATGATATAATTCAATCATTCAGATGTCCACTTTATTGAAGTGCTCCATTTTCAGTAATTTTGCCTTGTTACATTTTCCTCGGCTTTACTGACCCCTCTTTGTTTCTGGCTGCCACATGATCTACCATACAACCCGCATTTCATTAGATAATAGGTGTTGTTCCTGGCCATGTGTCAGCCCAGGTGTTTCTTACTTGCCTGGGCCACAGTAAAAGTTAAGTTTAAGGCATAGTGGAAGGAAGAGGTTAGGTATTATTATTATGATAAACTGAACAAGCCTACGTTCCGTGCTATGTAAAACACAATTTTATGATCAAAAATTTCTGAAAATTACAGTTTGAGCACCATTTATATCTTCCTTTAAAGTCTTAGGTTTGTTTACCATTGGTAGAACTGAGACACCAAAGTCTCGAAATGAATCTTCAGAAATATAACTAGAACTTTTGACATAAGTCTCCGCATAGCATCATCGTAGGTGAGACAAAAATGGTGGCTAACATACGGCAAGCCTGCCTCAACAGAGACAGCGCACAAGCAGAGAAACAGTGCGTAAGCCAGCGACAGAGAGAAGGAGAGAGATCAAAATGTTCCTTTTTTTTTCTCCCAATTGTCTACATTTAATAGAAGTTACAACTGCTCCCTCAACCCATTAAATCCTATCCACAGTCAACTTTACTCAAATAATTATTGTGTAATATAGGTCTAAATAAATCCAAGCCTAAAATAACACGGTCTTTCAGATAGTTGGGAGAGAGATTACTGGGAAAATACTAGTAATGAGCAGACTTAATTAAATGGATTGGGTGAACCATGAAAATGTAAGAAATGTAATCCCACAAAAAAGAAAAAAAAAAATATGACAAAATACAAAATGTATGGAAATTCTGATGGATTTGTATCTCTATATCTACCAAATGGATTGAACAAGAATAAAATATTGAGGCACACAGATATCTTAGACTGCTAAAATATGCACGAAAGGAGGAAATGAAAGTCTGAGTGGAAAAAGAATAATGAACGGATTTTTAAAAAAAAAACGCTTTATAAATAGACAGTAACAGAAACTGAACAAAAAACGAACATGTAGTAAGAAAGAAATGCTGTGTTTTATTGTGAGGGTCTAGATTTACACTCACTTGTTTTGTACTGGACCATGTCAGTCTTTGCAGTGTATAGTCTGATGAATTACTGGCAGCTGAGTTGTGCAGGACTTATTTTAAAAGGAGGATCACAAAAAAGTACACAAACAATAATTTGGAAATTTATATTTTAGAATAACTTATATTTTAGAATGTCATTCATATTATACATTGCGCTTCATACATAAGACACTAATAATGGCAATAATTATGTGTAGAAATTTACCAGTCTAGTCTACATCGATACATGAAAAACAAGTTTCTCTCTCTCTCTCTGTACTGCAGCATCTGTCACTGAAACTGTCAAGGCACTTCTTGAATTTAAAGACATTCCTTGCATATGCCTTCTTACTTAAAAAAAAAAAAAAAAGACTAAATCAAAAATGACGCAGATGCACATCATGCTGCTTTTTTAAGTGGAAACAAACAAGATGCCTCTGACTAAAACTACGTTCATTATCACTGGCTCTGACACTGTGTTCGCAACGCTTGTCGTTCGCAAACATGGCTGCCGGGTTTCAATTTGCGGCTAGGTCAGGTAAGCGAGTGTGACCTCAAGTTATATTTAATCTCTTTGCATCAAGGTGTAATTGACCAGCAAGGCGGGCAGGGAAACAGTGTCAGTAATTGACAAAAATGTGGGTGCAAACAGTGAGGCTGCATATCAAAGTCTTGAAAATGCTTCAATCAAATTTTTTTACCAGGGTCTGTCAGATGGATCCATTTATGACTGAAGCATAAAATAATGGCTCATTAGACAGTTTGTGGCAAACCCAAAACAGTTTTTTTTTTTTTTTTCTCTCTGACATAATTATCTCGTTTCACAAATACACAGATTGTGTGTGACAGCGACAATGTCAGATATTCTTAAGGATTTCCTTAATTCATGCTATGTACCTGAGTTATTGATTTCGTTTTTACACACTGCAAATATATTCATTCTATATTTTGTCATTTTATTTGAATAGTTGTGAGTTGTGATATGAACTGAAGGAATATGGGGCTGTTTAGTCTTTGTTCAGTTAATTGTGCCATTTAGGTTAATTAGCAACACGTTTGTTTTGGATTTTTATCCTCCTGTTTTGTCACTTAGGACTGGAACTGTCGACATGGCAAGGACAAGCTGCCTGAGCATGTCACAGTGGACCATGAGAATAAACTGATCACCGCCAAGCATGACCATGATGACAATAGCCAGACCCAGGCTATGGAGTTCCTGCATGAGTATGGCAGGGTAAGTAAACAAACACTAAATTGCCACCTATTTGCGTTTGTTAAGCTTATCAGTAGCTGACCCAGTATCATAACTTGAGGGTAACGGCAATGCTATGTTTTAGGTTTCAATGATTGAGGATTGCTATCTCAGAGGGAGGTAATTGATATAGTGACAGAAACATGAAATGTATAGTAACAAGTGCATATTTTGTTGTCACAAATGCTGACATGAATAAAAATGAAAAGCAATACCATCATGGACATACTTGGTGTTTTATCATTGATTGTATGGTAAATGGAAGAATCTTTATTTTCTTAAACCTTACATTTTCCTTGAAAAAATAAATACAAAAAGAGATTTTTTACTTATTTCAAAAGTATTCTTGTACAATTTAAGGGGGGGAGTTACTCTTGAGAGCAAAAATTTTTATTCTGCATATTTTGAGCAAAAAATGTGTATAGTGGCAATGGACATGTTAAGATATGAGGAAAAATAGTTTTGTTGATTCCGAAAAGTGACCTGTTACTATGGAGATGGCGGCCAT
>JBCEWB010096590.1:0-12271 GCA_039654565.1 Peronia peronii
TATATATGAAATTTTTTACCCTTTGTTGGACACAGTCAGTTTTTTTGCAAGATATTATCACCTCTCTACTATTGAAAAGGCATTTATTCAAGAAATGTATATTTTATGTATTATTTATACTATATAGATAACAGTTCTGTGAATCAGATGTGTTGTAGACCTCGTAGTCAATAATTAGCATGGTCACTCTTTTGGAGTGGTTTGAGAAATACATGGTTTTTCTTTCATTTATGATATTCTCATAGATATTATTTGATACCGTTTACTGATTTTTTTTCTTCCCTTCAGTTTCTTTCGTTTACTTTGCACTTGAGTAAATAAAACAAGAATAGCTTTACTCTACAAGTTGAGGATTGAAGACAGAAAAAAACCCAACAAAACAAAAACAGAAAAAGCTCTCCATTGAAAAAGAAACCATTTATCTAAAACCAAATGACAAAACAATTTGGTAACAGATTTTCAGTATTGCTAAGTATTGTCATCGCTGTCTACATCTGATACAATAAAATTGAAAGTAGAAGAAGGATGTTAGAGTTTTGTGCGTTCAGCTGTGCACAGCAGTTTCACTGCTAGAAAATAGTAGTATTTATACTCCAGGAAAATGACAGTGAATGTGCACCATTTGAAAAACAAAGGATCTGTGATGCAATTTAAAAGATCCGTGTTACATATGTTATTCCCGTTATGCATCTTTTTACCGATCAACTTTAGGTCAAGGAAAAAGAAAAACCCTCATACCTATATATTCCAGCACCAGAAAACTAACTGTGGTGTTCATAATGATAAAACCACATGTCCAGCCAACCAAATGCCATATTGTGAACAGTGAAGAGCTTTTAAATATAATAAATAGAATGACAGAATCCTTATATTTTCCGAGCTCTGTTTTGTATGACTACTCTGAGCAAGTGTGAAAAAAACAACAAACAAACAAAAAAGAAAAGAAATGTTGGCCAAGCAGGAAAAAAAAACAACCCCCCAAAATTCCAGAAATAGTAAACTATGTGTCATAATATGAAATTCAGATGATATACTGACTGAGTTTTGCAATTTTTCTTCTTCTATTTCTGGCTCCCTCGCTGTCATCTCAAGTTTTTGATTGTCCTGACCTTGATGTTGCCATTTTGTAGTAATAAATTCTATGATCTTGTTCATGGTATGACTCATGAGTTTTGTTCAGATCTGTTTTTGTGAAGTTTAGAGGCAAATCATATCCTTGGCATAATGAAATTGGCCATTTGCCAAAATCAGACATATCCACCAACTTTATTTCAAAGAAAGATGTCACTAAAATTAGACATTTCTAAGAGGCCCTTTTCAGGCAAATGTAGGGAAAGAAAGATCATCTGTCATTCAATCTGGATTTAGATCAAAATTTGGAATAAATTTATTTTTCATTTGCTCTTCTCTAAAATTGGGTGCCTTCATGGCATATGGCTGATGCAAGTTTGCTTCATGATAAAGGAATGGCATGCTTTGCCTCAGGCCACCTTTATTCGGTCTCATAAAATATACTTTTGTGATAAAAATTCTTGTCTTGGAGCATCGCTTTCTCATCAGAAAATGGTGAACTTTTTGCATTAGTCTTCGAAAAATGCCAGAATGAAACACATTTTGAAGCTATTGGACATTTTTGAACTGCAAAAGTGGAAAAAAAAAATCATCTACTTCAAAGAACTCTGGCAGCATAATGCTTGTCATAAATGTGAACACTGTTCACTTTTAGTGTATTCTCTTTAATGCAAACCTCCAAATGGCCAGGAAAATTCCCCCAGCCACTCTGTGGGCAAGAACAGTCATTTTGATTGTCTTTGATTTCCAAGAAAAGTCTATAAGAAGATTTACATTGGGTAGTAATACCATTAATTCTTAAGACATGAAATAGAGCTCTTATTATGGCTTGAATTAGTCCAAGTCAATACTCATGTTGACTTGCCCTCTTTCATAAATTCATCCTGTTCACTCTGGAAGTGGCATGAAGCTGCTGATGTTATCTGAAACTCACTCATTATACTCAGTCATGTTTTTTCTTTCAAGTAACACAATATCCCAGCCATGGGTGACATGTCTTAAGTCACCTTTTGGCTCATGAATTATTGATTTTGTTACAGAAACCTTGTGATAGGCTGGCAGTTTTCACTGGCAGTTTTTAGGAGTTAACAGAAGGATCACACTGGGTATTAAATGTTCTAATTCTTACTACCATCTAAAAGAACTTATGTTATTGTTTAGCCATGGTCAGAGACAATTTTTGCCCACCATCTCCTGTTACATGTTTAGTTTTTCAAAGGAAAAGTTCAAACGTCACATTGGGTGCTTACTGTTCTAGCTCTTACAATCATGTGATAGGTCTCATGTCATGGGATGGTTTGGCTAGGACCAGAGATATTTTTTTGCCTGCTATCTCCTATAAATTCATTTCATTAATGGAAAAGTCACACTGAGTGCTTATTATGTAAATTGTTACTGCCATCAGACAGTTTCCAGGAAAGGCTACGTGTACGTTTATGATCAGAGGTCATTTTGACCTATTCTCTGCCATGAGCTTATCCCATCATCAGAACTACACTGAATGCTTCCTGAGTGAATTTTTACAAATACCTGGAAAGAATTCATATGATCAGCAATGAATTTGACCTGTCATCCCCCACATATGTTCATTCCATTATCAGAAAAGTTCCACTGGGTGCTAACTGCATGAATTGTTACAGACATGCTCACAAAATACCATGAGTCAGTCAAATTAGTCAGAATCAGAGATGATTTTGTCCGCCCTCCCTGTAGGTTTATCTTTCGAACAGAAGAGTAACAAGGGTGCTTATTCATGAATTTTTACTAACATTTAATACATTTCTTGTAGTGATATGGGCTGGTCATTATTATAACTTGATTGTATGGATTAATGTTATGAACAACATCAATAATAATGTAATAATGTTTGGTTATTAATTAATAACATGATTGATATTATTTTTATTTTGTAATGTTTTAAGTTGTTACATTAGTGAGCTTTGCACACCTTTTTGATCCAGAGTGATAAAGTTGTACAGTGTATATGTATCCTGCCTGTTGGAGGACATCAGCAATTCAGCAGAGAATTAATCACCTAATTGTGTTGTTGTTTGCCACCTACATATAATCTGTGATGCCAATAGATCTGTGTCATAGAGACCCTGCAAATCTGGGTGTCTTAGAGTAAGTTATTCATTGTGCAAAAGCTTATATTATATTAGCATGCTCTTTTGATTGGTTACAGATATCTTTTTCCTCTCTCGCCACCCCAGCAATTCTGACCGTTTTTCCATGTATTGATTGAAGTCATAGGAAAGTCAGTATAATTACCCTTAGCCTTGCCGTTTGATTGTCCTATGATTTTGTATGTTTTACACTGCTGCTTAATAACTATGGCAGTAAACACTAGTTTTTTGCTTGTATACACTTCTTTTTAAGAATTAGGAGCAGTGTAAAACATCCCAGGGATGGTCAGGCCATAGAAATTTCCTGTGCCATCCTTTTGGATTGTGATATTAGTAGAGGGACACAGCAGTCTTATTGTGTCAGTCTTGCAACATAGAACTGAGAATGAACACAATTAGATGAGATGATATTTATTTCTGATGAAGCCATAAAACCCTGGCTGCCATCTTGAATTGCCTGCATATGTAGATTAAGCAAATTGACCCTATGCACTATCAACAAGGCCTAGTTCTCTGTCAGATATGACTTCCATCGAGATATCTTAATGAGACATTCTATGCTTAATACACTCAGCACCAGCTGCTTTGAGTGCTCCAGTAGGCAGCTTTCATTAAGATAGCAACCAGGGGCTGAAAGGACAGGTCGGTGAAAACTGTAGTAGCAATAAGCAACTAGTACCTGTGCAGAGATGAAAGGTACCTAAGTCATGTTTCATGCATTTTGAGCCAAGGTTGAGGAAGCTTAGTGTAAAAAAGCAAAACAAAACGTCAGTGAGAGATTAATAGTCAAAATGTAAGATGAAAGCATCCAGACACGATAAAATGTAGAATTGTAGTAACCAGAACACTATGTGACCTAAGAAAAAAAAAAAGGAAATTTTTCTGTTTTCAAGATAAATTTAATTGTAGAGTCTTCAGTTATGAAGTATATCAGAGGCTTGTCTATTCTAACTGTAGCTAGCTCTATGGGTGCATGATGATTGTATTAAATTATTGACACATCCGATTCCATGATTGATCACTGGCATTTAACAACATTATAGAAAATTAAAATCAAAGATTATATACACCTTCTCTTTGTCATATATATATATGCAACAGTGCATACAACAAATACAATTAATAAATAGTGAAGGAATGGCTTTTCTTGAATGAGAGAGAATTTTTGTTCAGTTATGTATAAGGGTTTCACTGATGGGTAAAGATGGGATTCCATTGTGCATGTAAAGGAAAAAGATAGGATAGGGTCTGAGTAAGAAGAAATAAAGATACCTCAGGCTACCTCTGTTACTTTACACATTTTTTACCCCTTTAATTTCTCAGTATTCTGTATTATTTTGTTTCTCTTTCAGTCTGCAGGGATGTAACTCACTTAGATTTCTTCTAACTTTATACATTTGATATTAGATGCACATGTATTGAAAGTTTTACTCTGTGTATTTTTTCCTTTTTAAGCAATGAACTAATGTGCATGAGAACAAAAACATTCCATTTGTTTACACTATGGAATAGAAAGGAAAATCAGATTTTTCCGGAAAGATTTTCCAAGGGGAAAAATAAGACACTGCAGCATATGTATTGTATTTTGTACTTACATGGGATATAGCTGTTATCCAAAGGCTAATGATAATTTATATGTATATCGGCCAGTAGCAAAACCTCATTGGCAGTGGGCTCATTCTGAATCTCCAGATGGTCAGAGAGTTGTAAATAGTGGCATTAAAAATTGAGACTTTGCATATAAAATGCATGGAAAGTCACTCCATCTCGATGTGGGGTTACATTTTTTCATATATTTTATTATGTGTACAAAGAGGTGGATTACCCCTAAGAGAAACAACGCGCAGTGTTAAACTTTTCGTTCAGCGGTTCACCGCTATGCCCCGTGAGATTCAGAATACAAGCCCATTGCGTGCACGTCTGTGCTTGTACCATTGACACATTGGGAATCTATGCAGTGCTGTCATCATTGTCAGTGTCACATGTCGCTGCACCACAGAATAGCTTGATTATTTACACTCAACACTTTATGGTTTCAGATTCTCCTTTTTTTTTTTCCTTTTCTTTTTCTCATTGTTTTCTCTTTTTTACAACCTTGTGCTAGCTCTAGTCAAAACTAGTCTGTATCAGTGATTCTCATAATGGACAAGAGTGGTTTTTAGGACAGGAGGAGAGCTACGCTGGCTGGATCTTGTAGTACATTGTATGTGGGTGGATGTGCTGGAAAATCAGTACTGTACTTTATTTCACATCAAATTCTCCATTGCTCAGGATTGCATGGCACCTGAATTGTGTTACATGGAACACAGATGCGTGGGTTTCTGCGACGAATAGGGACTATATATAATGGGCACATGTAGACTAACTTGTGCGAAATGTTTTGTTTTGAGAAAAATACATGAAGGGAGATCTAACCATGTCCGCCCATCATTTCAGGCTTGTGAATGTGAATGATCTTCTTATCCCATTTGGCCTGTGGCGAAGCTAGCTAATTGTCATTTGAGTCCTTTGGAACTCAGTGTTGCAGATTATGGAAAGAATGCCAAATGCAGTTTGTAGTGATCTTTGTGTTAATCTGCAAAATATCTCAGAAACAGATTTCAGTCATTTTTATTTTTGGTCTTCTTTAACTGTTATGAATGGTCCCAGTGTGTTACTGGTAATGTTGAAAATAACTCAGATAGATTCAAATTTGACATCACTCCAGGTATTTTATGGGTTCAGAAGATCACTGGATTGAAAGAATACAATTTCTTGTATTTCTTGGGCATTTGACAATCGGTTCACAATTAAGCTAATACAGCATGGACTGTTGTGCGTTATTGAAACATATAAGAATCCCTGCTTACACCGTTTTTCTTTTTCTTAGCGTATCGCAACCTCCGGTAACCTTAGTTGGAGTGACTTCTGTCCGGATGTTGCTACTTTAGTTTATGGGTGTATGCTATTAGTTTGATTGATTGACAAGGGGTAGACATGTTAGATGTCACAGCCGGAGTCAGAGACGCCAGAATTATAGGTATCTTACCAGTGTATTTTTACATAACATTGTAGCACTATACCTCTGCAAGGGCGTCTGGGTCTCATAATGGGCCGCATTAAACAGACAGATATGCACATAATGTCCACGTACTCGCAGATGTAACTCAGCCCCCGATATAGATCACATCGGACAGATGGCTGTCCATCATACATGTAACTTGGAAGTAAAATGAAATTGGCGTATGTCTGCGTTGTCAAGCTGTCTGCATATGAAAATAACTGTATAGCTCAACTCCCGAAATATAAACGTACATCGAATAAAAGAGACACAGAAAGATCCCTCACATTGTATGTATAATTAATCGTTTGACAAACTGCAAGCCAAGTTTTCAAAGTTCTCCACAAAATCTTTCACTTTTGTACTGAGGAATCATGAAGTCTCAATATTCCGCTTTGTATGCAAGTTCGAGAGGACTCCACAAGATGCAATTGCCTTAATGAAAAAAAGCAAAAAAAAACTCTTGAATATTCACACTCTGTCCCCTCAAGTTTATCTCATTTACTAGTACCGAGGTGTTGAAATAGATCTATACTAACTTTTGACGTTCAAAGTACTCACGTGTTCTTTGTGGATCTTCCTACAGTATCGGTTTAAATTACATTATGTATGCAATGTAAGCCGCTAGCCTAGTGCACTCACCATCTTCCATCCCGCTCGCTATGCAATGCTCGATTGGCTAACTGACGATACACATTTTTTTTTATACACTGTGCTTTTTGAAAATCGATCATGTTCAATGCGAGAGTTCGCAGTGAAGCAACAGCAATGCACTCGCAACGGCGCATAACATGGGGTCTTTTCAGCCAAAGTCTGTTCGAAATTTATTCCATCTTTTCCCTTGCCCTGTTTTAAAAAATATTTTTTGTTGTTGTTGCCACAAATAATATGAACAGGCTGCACTATAATGACTCATGTTCGTGCATGTATAAATTGTTCACAGTGCAATGAGTCCGGCAATGTAAACCTATATATCTAGTACATGTACGACGTCTGTTCTGAACCATGTGAACAGTTGGGCATTCAGGACAAGTCCAACACGTTCTCAAACTCCCTCACTGACTCACTAACTCACTCCCAGTCGGGTTTGTGTTGGGGTTAAGAAAACAACTTTCGCAAACTGACAGTGTCTCACAGTCCAAGTGTCATCTGTGGAAAATGTTTAGTTAGAGGAAGCGTTTCAGAAGAAGAAATACAATGCCTGGGATCCTCTGAAACTAGTCTGTTTATTGACGCTTGGACACTCAAAGATATTTGAAGAAAAACTAAACCACGTGTGGAAATACCAGACAAGATAGACCTGTTGGTGTGCCTAAAAGCTTAAATTTTAACTGAAAGCTCTTATTCCTTTGAATGTCTATAAATCAGAAGACTGCCTTAGGACGATCACACCAGTAATTTTGGATTGCTGTGAAGTTCATGACCACAATATACATATATGTTGTATGTTAGATATGTACATCGATCTGCTAATCCAGAAACGGCCACCTGTTTTATGAGGTATGTCGAGATTGGTCACATGACAGAGGAATTTTCATTTACGCCCCGATCTGTGTACATTCTGGTTGTTCTGCCTCCTGTGGCGTAGATATCTCGTAACTGTGTACATGCATGACAGACAAGTCTTGACAAACGATAAGCGCTCAGACTTCTCACACCTATGAGCAAAGCAAAGTGCGATGTTTCCTCGTCATGTGACCGATCTCTAAATACATGTACCTCATTTCCGAAAAATTCAATTAATTTCAATTTCTTTGTGGGTTAGGTCTCACTTCACCCCTCTCCACATCCAGCGGTGTAACTAAAACCAAAACTTCAGAGGAAAGGCAAAACAACGACGAACAAATGGATGGAGTGGTGTGAATTTCACAAACACCAGTATATCTGTGTGCAAGTTTAACTGTTGATGAATGCAACAGATGTCAAAAAGTCACCACTTTTTCCAGCGATATTTGTTTCACGACAGCACACGTCCCATTGAAGTGGAGATTATTATTATTATTTTTTTTTACACAAAGCCCTTGTTTCACTTTGTGGTATTAAATCAAAGCTCTTCACGTGAGAGAAATTAAGCTGAACAACTATGCTGTGTTGTCACTAACCCTCCTTCCTCCTTCCCCAGCTCCATCCACTCTTTCTATCATTTCTCATTTATTTTGTTGTTGATTTTAATTTCTTACGTTACTAATTATTATACGTATGATCTGTTGCTTATTTGACCGCTTTGTTCTTCAACCAATGGCCATGTTTGATGTAACCATTCTCTGAAATGTGGGTTCATTTATAAATTCGTTTCTTTTTCTCTAGTAAACTTACTAATTAAAAGTTTCTTTGTTCTAAATTATTACCCTGATTTTGTGTTGGTCTTTACATTTTTTTTTCCGCAACCCAGCCTTTTTGTGTACATATAGATCTGTCTATATTTCTCCAGTTCTCTTCATTTATTTGATTCAATCAATCAATCAATCAATCAATCAATCAATCAATCAGTCAGTCAGTCAGTCAGCTGGTCAATCAGTCAGCCAGTTATCAGTGTACCTATCTACCAAACAACCTATCTGCCTACCTATTTATTTACCTCTCTCACTATGCCTGCCTGCTTGCCTATCTCTGTCTGTCTGTCTGTCTGCCTGTCTGTGTCTGTCTGTCTGTCTTTAACCAGACGACTATATTTTATTTCATTACTACATTGCATATTTCTATAATTCTATGAAATTCAAACATAATATATGCTGGGTGGGCGGTTATCTCCTTGGCCCAGAATGGAGTCCCGGAATAGTGTTAAAAGAGCTATGTTGTATTCAAAAATCGTGTAAAGCTAATTTGAAATCCTTCCCGCGCTATCATACGTGGCATTGGGCCGTCACAATGTTCTTCCACTCTGATCTTCTCTTTGCTGTCTCAACCAGTTTTCTCATGCTCTCTATTAGTCTATTCCTGCTTCTTTGACCTCTCTCATAATAGTTATTTTAAGTGTCTCTTTCGGTCTACCCCTCTTTCTTCTGTCTTCGATTTCCCAGCTCAGCGCTTGTTTGGATATTCTGCTGTCTTCCCTTCTGCACGTGTGACCGGTATAGCGCCCTCTTTTCTTAATTATTTTTACAATGTAGGGCTGATTTGAAATTTCCTTTATTTCTTCTGTTGTTTTAAACTCACTCCATTTAATCATATTTGTACTTATGGCATAAATGAGGAACCTGAAAAATAGGATACGGCGAGAGCAATGGCAGATCAGGAGGTTTTGTTTAAACTCGAAGCCATCCTCTTCCCGCGGGATACCCGTGGCCATCATTGGCTGTGACCCTCAGGCCAGATCTATAATAACTATACATGTAAGTGGAAAAGGGAGGGACTTTCCGTAAGACCCAAGCAGAACCCACCCAAGGGAAAATGTTCTGAGACCCTACATGTATTGTCCATTTGTATTTTCTTTTCCTTTTCTCCTGAGCCTGCAGTTGCGTACCATACCTAGTCATGGTTGGGCATGGATCACACTGTAAGGCTCATCATTTGCCGGGCGATAGTTGGGAATGAATAGGTTCGTGCCTGAGCCATGAAGTACGTGGCGGCAGGGAGGAAAGCCATTCTCCTCCCGCCGCTCTCCATGGGTAGGTGCTATTAAAAATATAATTATTCCTATTTGTAATTTCAATTAAAGTTTCTCCATGCTCTCGTCAAGAGGAAGGCGGACGGAAACAATTTAACAGTAAAACAATAAAGGCCTCGAGCCCATTTTTTATCTTCTAGCAGTCCTTTTAAGTTGTTCCTCAGGACATCTTAATTTACGATGCTGACATAGGGATGCTGGCAAGCTCTGCCGTGGCCCGGCGTGTTTTCAAGAAAATGGCTGAGATAGTCTTAATCAGAAAGACTGAAAGGCCTACAAAAACTTAATCTTAACCTCCATTTAATGTCCATAATTTTCCGTACACATTTGTTTTCAAAGGCATTCAGCCTCCTTTCTATTTCCCTTGTCCTTTTCCAGCTTTCACAGGCATATGTAAGCGTTGATAAAACATTAGAATTGAATGTCCTGAGTTTTGTTTTAACTCAAATCAGTCTGGAGTTCCAGATCTTGCTTAGGTTTCTGAATGCTGTGGCAGCCTGTCCTATTCTGATGTTGATTTATTTTCTAGCATCTCCTTCTTGATCTACGCAGCTTCCCAAATATATAAACTAGCTGACTTCCTCAGTTCTCTTTCCTTCCAGTAAGATTGGGTTATCTTTAGTTATTGATTTATTTAGTAGTTTGTTTTTTTTCAAAGCTGATTTGTAATCTGACTTTCTCAGCTGCTGTAGTCAGCTAGCAGTATGTATAAGTGGTATTAAAATGCCAGCACAGGGCTTGGAAATGTGGTAGAAACAGTTGTGCTACGCCATATTCCTTTTTAGATATAATGCTAAAAGTGTCTGTAAATGGTATTAAAACACGGATGCAGGATATAGAAATGGTGTACAAACACTTGTGCTACGTCTAAAGAGGTGTCAAAACAGCGGTCCTGTGTGGTAGGAAGTTATTTATACCATAGGCTGGCACGCTATTATAAATACAAAGGATTATATTTACCGGAGTCCTTATATTATGTACCGGAGTCCTTGTCCATAGTGTTTTTAGACGTGTATGGAGACACGCGGTGACTGGCAATGCTCGCAAGGAGACACTCACCACCTATTGCCGGTGGACACCGACCGCAAGGGCGACACTGTAAGGTCCTTGTACACGGGATAATGGTTGTCATGTTCGCGTGGCTAGCCTGACATGCATAGCTGAGCGGGACTGATAATAAAACCCGATGAAGGGGATGGGATGGGAGGTGGGAAAAGAATGTATGTGTGTGGTTTTGGGGGAGGGGGGGGGGGGGGGGGTTGGAGTGGCTGTAGAGATAGGTTCGGAGGATTGAGGGGAAGTGATAGGGAGGGATATGTGGGACTTCAGTAAAGATGGAGAGAATATGAACACATTGGATTATTGGACTGCAGATGGGAACTCTTTGTTATTATTATTATTATTTAAATTATGGGTCATCTATGAAAAGAATGACCGGGATTCTTAAAAGGACGAAGCCATTGCTACTGATGCTACCAGATGGGTCAGTATAGTTCCTATGGTCTATTGCTATTAGATAGAGCTAATATTATCGTCATATTCCTAAATGTTCCAGGACATCCTACATCTCATCTCAAATGAACTCCTACCCTAACCAAATCTAACCATAGCCCTAAATCAAACCAGAATAGTAACCCCCCCCCCCCCCCAAGCCACTTGACGTCAGAAGATGTGATAGTCAAAGTCACTGAATAATACACCTTGCAGGACAAGAAGAAAAAGACATCCCACCTCAGACACAGACCTGACGATCATAGCAAGTACATGTAGTAGTTAGCAGAGCAAACAAATCCTATGATGGAATTCACAGGTACAGAAGCTGAGGGATTAGGTCACGAATCACGTGGTAGAGATGGAGGAGATCTTTGAACTCTGACATGAAGAGGAGTAATTACTATAATATTATTGAAACGAATGGAAGACTTCGGGGAAAGAACAAAAGAGGTCGGTATAGTTTTAACGCTAATGGTTTAAAGGATATGATCTATGCTTTAAGCCTGAATCTAGGCGCACATAGTCAGACGGAACAGCCACTGTCGTCCTAAACAATGATTTGAATCACTAACTTCAACAAACAAAAAACACGGGTGTTTTCAAAAAACAGCATTTCAGTTGTCTCATATGTGTAAAATGTGGACATATGGTGTGGGTTCTTTCCCCTTGGTCTTCAACTGTTCAATTTGTTTCAAGATCAGGTTGAGTGGGAGTCTGTAGTCCACGGCCCGCACTTTGGAAAAGATAGCAGGTAATGATGATGAAAAAGTAGAGATCTTAAATGGTTGATGAGCACGACAGCAACGTCCTGGTTTGTTTGTTTTTCTTAACCTTTCGATCCAAAGAAAGTAGGATCATCTCGGCTTTTAGAAGTTGCCAATTTTTGCTGAGTAATTTTGTGGGTAGAAATTTGGAATTTGGAAATTTTGCCCG
>JBCEWB010096612.1:4116-23722 GCA_039654565.1 Peronia peronii
ACTTGTGACAACATGGAAAGACTCAGAAAAAATGTCCCATTGGCAGCTGAGTCAACCATATAAGAGAAGTTCGATGTTGCCAACAATGGGCCCAAGCAATGAGGATTTGAAATTATGGAAAAACAATGGCACAAGCAGCAACTTTCGAAAGAGCAAACACGGGTATAACAACGATAGTAACAATAAAATAACAGCAGCATCAATAATGAATTAGGATTATTAGGAGTCCTTCACTCCCCTATCTCCCCTCTACCCCCATCCCCTTCTTCCCTGAAAGAGCACACATTTATTACAAAAGATGGCAAGAAGGCGACTGTTATTAAAAAACAAAACAAACAAACAAAAAGAGAGAGAGAGAGAGAGAGAGAGAGAGAGGGGAGGGGGGGGACAACACAAATAAACAAAACCCAAAACCAAACATATTTCTTCTTATGTTCAAAATGGCGGACAAGAAACGCAGCTCCGACCTTCATTAAGGTCGCTTATCAGGAAGGAATTAAAATCAGGACCCTGTCTAGACGATAGGTGGAGAGACACACGGACTCCTGACCTCCCAGGGGTCCGGCGGAAACTGTTTCCAGTCCACGTGACTACCTCAACCCCGGGCCAGAAATCAAAGCAGCATCATTAAGTCACCATGAAGTCCAAGAACCGACTTCCTGCTACATGGCAAAAGTAGGGTGTCAGAGCAGGACCACTGTGTCAGGTTATCAGAGATTTGTGTGTGTATAAGAGTAAATGAATGTACATGTGTGCGACTATGCCTGTGGGGGTTTATGTGTATGAGTATGTGTTTGAGAGTTATCTCAGACTGATGAACCCCAGATTTTTTTTTTTAACTAAGGAAGCCAACAGACGGTGTAATCATTGAAATATATATGTTGGGAGACTCAACATTATGTCCAAAAGTATGCACACTTCGACTCTATCACGACAATCTCTATGATTTCGATTTGTGCATTTAGAGCATGAGAAAAAGGGAACTTATTAGCAAATGAAACACTCAAGTAATACACACACATACACAAATGTTCCGGTACTACAATGGATCAATTCCTTTCTGTGCGTATCGACACACATATACATAGCGCTTTCCCCTCCCCCTATACACACACACACACACACACACACACATACACTCCCTACAGATTATGCATACAGATAGATCAGGCCAGATCGATATAATCAATCCTTTTGTCAGACTGATTTGTTCTTGATAGTGGTGACCAGGCTAGGAGGATGGGTTCTTAAGGAGATGACCTAGATCACTGATCAGCGGGAGGAAGACCAAAATGAGGACACGCAATCAGGGAGGTGAAGAATCAAGAGATAACTGCACGAGGATAGTCTATGCGAAGGAAATCTTATCATGAACACATCATTATTTATAATGATTGATGTAAGAACAAAGCCACTGAGAGCAAAATAAGAGCAAACAATTAATATATTACAGAATATTATTATTATCTTGATTAGCGGGACAGAATCCACTATAATATATTACTATTGCTTAATAATTCTTGATTAACAAGCTAGAATCCAAATGATATATCACTCTTGGTCCAACTTTGCAGATGAAAACAGCAGGGGGAGAGATACTTATGAAAGAGGTGACGACGATGATGATAACTAGGGTGCTGATGGTGAATATCAACCATGGAGGTTACTGATATGAACAGATTTTTGTGTTGTTTTTTCATTCAAAGGGACATCAGCATCTTTAATCTTAGAAGCGGCAAAGGACCGATCTGGGCAGCGACTCGCTCACTTTACGATCCACTTACGATCCTTTCTTATATCAGACATCATCGCCGGAGAGAACTTCTCCTATATTCTCTTCAAATCTAACTTTACCATCTCTTGAATTTGACCAGCTGTTGGTGTAAAATCCTTGGTATTCCAGAGATTTCTGCCCACACATTTAGGATTAAGACAAGTAATAGGGCGTCAGAGCAGGACAAATGTCAGGTTATCGGTGTGTGTGAGAGTGAGTAAGTGAATGTACATGTGTGCGAGTACGTGCGTGTGAGTTTATGTGTATTAGTGTGTGTTTAAATGTTATCCCAGAGGGATGACCTTGACCAGCTGTTGATGTGAAAGACCGTGGTATTCCAGTGATTTTTGCACACACATTTTAGGGTTAAGGACTGGCGTTAACAAACACAAGAACCACAACCTGAGGAAGTAATACATTCTATAATAATTGACGAATCCCTGGCCTATTATATAATGATGGTTTTGTTATTGCTTTGCTTTTTTGTTTTTTGTTTCTTGTTTTTATTTCTAGATATAGAAATAAATACAAAACAACACAAATTTAAATCACCAACAAAACAAAGACACAAATAACAATTTTCCCCCAGAAGAACAAATTAAGTAAAAGCGACCAAGATGATGGCTGTTTGAATCAATGATATTATTATGGTTCTGACTGAAGACACTGATATCGTCAATGGAGGCTCCAGTACTACCAGATCTCCCACTCCTGCACTGTATCAAAAAGAAAAATACTTGCGACGTCAGGTTTAGATGGAAATGAATTCATGAAATATTTACGTTAGTCTGTGTCCCTGAGAAAAGTAACTTTTATTGGGGGGGGGGGGGGGATTACGGGGAAATGAAGGGGGGAGGGGGGAGCTACATATGGCACTTTAACAAACATTTGCTTACATCCGAACAGGCCTTCTTCAAACAAAGTTTTTAATGTATTATTGGAGTCTATTGTTTGGGTAGATTTTTATGCTGAAGACATGCAGAAGAGGAAAGAGGCCATGAAAAGGGAAAGACAGAAAGACAGAAAAAGCGCTGAAAAGAATGAGCAATCAAGATGAGAGAGAGAGAGAGGGAAGGAGAGAGTGAGAGAAGAAGGGGAGAGAGAGAGAAAGGGAGAAAAAGAGACCAGCCACAAGTCATAACTTAAAAAATGATCAGGGTAACCGGTCGCCTATTATATTACGATTTGCATCCTCTGCAACTCGGGGAATATGCAAATGAAATAGTGCTCCGTTTTGAACGGATAACTGAGGGCAAGTCTGGGTAGGACTGTGCAGAATTCAAACAGTCCTGCAAAATGAAGGCTCCAGAGGAAAGGAAATGGAAGGAGGGGTGTCATATACCTATAGGTAGCTCACCGTGAAGAATAGATAGATAGACAGACAGACAGACAGACAGATAGACAGACAGACAGACAGACAGATAGACAGACAGACAGACAGACAGACAGATAGACAGACAGACAGATAGACAGACAGACAGATAGATAGATGTACTGTGATATATTTTATATAACACAGACATATACATCCAGTCACACACAGAGAAACACACGCACTCACAACTAGAGCAAAATAAGTTATAACGCAATAGATGGCAGTTTTATAGTGACATGTCGCCTTATAATCTAACTGTCGCTCAGAAACGGGCGATTCCAGCGTCTGGCCCTCGCCCTGCAAGCAGTCCCTAGCCAATGACCAGACACATTAATTGTTGATGTCGCAAGGAAGTGACCCCGAGAGTCTTAATTTCCCTTATAAAGAATTCGCTCGGGAGAGATGAATATCGCTTGATAAGGAAAATAGATGCGTCAGAGCTCCGGAGGTTGCGTCTTAACAAGAAGATTAGCCGGTTTTTTATCGATATAGCGTAAGACAAAGTGTCTAGCCCCTGTACCCGTTGGTATATCTATGGCCAATCTCTGAGAGTAGAGGCACTCGGATACAATCTCCTTTTGGCCATAAAACCATAAAGCATTTGCGGATAATATTAAGATGAAGATCTTTAATATGAATTATAGTTTTCTATAAATTTAGAGCGTAGTAATTTTTTTCGGTAAAATGTGACTATCCAGCCTCTGTGGCAATCTATGGCCATTCTCTGGGTGTAGAGACAATGGTATATCATCCTTTCGCCATAAAGCATGTGCGAGAGATAGTAAGATAAAAATATATAATATCATTGTAATTTCACAATAAATTTAGAACTTCGGAGAATTTTCTTTCTAGAGAAATGTTATTGTTTAATCCGTCCTATCCATTGGGAATGTCTGTTGCCTATCTGTGAAAGTAGAAGCATTCGCCTACAGATATTAAGATGTGGCTCTTTAATGTGAATATTATGTCACAATTTAGAACTAAGTACATGTGTATTATTTTTTTCTTGGGCACTGTGATAATACTAATTAATTAGCCACTCTGTCTTAACGCAATTCTAGTTCTGAAGTAGGTCCATCTTCCGATTGCACTGTAAAGGATCTGTTACCAGGCCTACGCAAATGGAAATGGCAACAAAGTAGTTCGTTATTTGTCTTGAGGCCATGTGTCATGCACACAGCAAATACATGAATTCTCATTTGCCATTGTTGCAGAGGAACACCATTGCTTGATTCCAGGAGTGATTGTCTCTCTCTATATATATATATTCAGGGAATTGTTTGAGATAAGCGAAATTTCATTTCTACTATTAATGGGCTGATATTGGTTGTAAGGTGAAAATCATTCGTCTTTTGCCAACAAATCACGTTTGGAGCAAAATTCCTCTCCTTCATACGGAGAAGACTGTAATGCATAAACAGCTATTTCACAATTTGTTCCCGATCCTTTGTCTCGATGCCATTGGTTTCTGAGGTAATATCTTTCAATTCAAGTTATTGGTAGTCAACTCAGGTGTAATCAAGTAACTATCAGAGTCACCAAGTAAAGCGAATTGTTTATTGGCAATAAATGGTTGTTACATGACAGTGATATATGCAGACTTAAAGTGCTGCTAGTTTTTTTCAAGTGAAATGATAAATTTTGTTTGTTATTGAATTCCTCACATACAGTGTTCAGCATTGGTCAACCTTTTGATAAATGTATATATAGTACTCAAACGTCGTTTGTCTATATCATTAGCAAGGACGATACTATTATAGGTTATAAAAAAAAAACGTGTTGATAGAATCATCAAGCCATAATAATAAGCGTGAAATGCTGACAATTTCTATCACAACAGCTAGACCATTATTATATAGAAAACAGTTTTCTTGACAATACATAATCAAGTCTGCATAACTTGAAATAATAATATACAATTATTTAACAGCTCTTGCACAACTGTTTTTGAAGTAAACAACGTCGAAAATATTTAAAACAAGATGAAACACTTACTGATGATTTTGCAGTTAATATCCTCCATCCCTTCTCAATTCAATATTCTGCCCATTTCTCTCTCTCTCTCTCTCCTCTCTTTATCACTCTTTCTTCTCTGTCTCTCTCCTTCTTCTTTCTTTGTTCATGATGTATCCCAACATATCTTATGGCACTTTATTCATTCGCCCTCTTCTTCCTCCCTTGTCTTTCTCGCTTTCTCTCTTGCTCATTCCTCTCTTTTTATCCACTAGATGTATCTATCCACCCAACATCATCCATCTCTTTATCCAACCTTCTCTCTTTTTTCTTATTCATCCCTCCACCCTTAAGACCCCATCATTCTGTATTTTGTACATCTGTCTGCCTGTCGATCTATTTGTCCGTCCATCTAACTGTACGTTTGTAGTTTTTTTTTCTAAATTTTCATTAAATCATCATAATTCGTATTTTGCCCCACATTCATCTTTTTTATTCCTTCATCAGCCCAAATCCCAACCCAATCATGGAAATCTTGAAAGGCAAAAATGAGCCGATGTCTTCATCTATCATCATTTTGTATTTGAGCCAAGGGTAATTTATTATTCATGTAGATTTTAGCTCTCGAATTTCCATAACAAACAGTCCTGTTATCCTGTTTTCCTAAGCTACAAATGAATCACAAGGAGACAAATGACAGGAATTAATAAGTTGAATTGAATGAAGATGTGACCTTCAATTGTTAGCACAATTGCACATATTACGGTTTTACGCACAGCAGATTCTCACTAGGTCTCTGGATCTGTGTCTCCCTTTGAGAATCTAACACAAAGACAATGTTCAAATTTCACAATCTCCCAATCATCATCTTTTTCGACTTATTGTGTGGTTGTCGTGGTTACTGTTATTGTTTATTTTTTCCTTTGCTGTTGGTTTCAAACGTCGTCTGTGTGTTATTTTAAACGACAAGATAGTGGCTGCAGGAAAAGGAGGGACAGATGGAGCTACCAACTACAGGGAAATATACACGAAATGAAGTACTTTCGGAGCTCCTGTGAATATGGTACAAAGATCACCTTATGAATGAAAGAGTAAGAAAAGAAGTCCAAGATGCAATAGGGCCACACGAAGAACTCCTTGCAACGGTCAAGAAACGCAGGCTACAGTGGCATGGACATGTCGCAAGGTCAGCAGGCCTAGCCAAAATTTGATTCTTCAAGGTACAGTTGAAGGAGGTCGAAAAAGAGTGAGACAAAGACAAAGATGGGTAGACAACATCAAGGAATGGACAGGCTTGGACTTCGCTGATTCGCAAAGAGCAACCAAAGACAGCAAGAAATGGAAGAAGTTTGTTGCAAAGTCTATGATGGTGCCCCAACGACCTCAACAGGAAAGGAAAGGAATAGTGGCTATTGATTGATATTTTGAGAAAATTCATTGCATACATGAAAATAAAACAGAAAGAAGTGACATCGCTTTCCAGATTTATTTTACCACACATTGTGCCTTCAATCTGAACTTACATAGTCCTGCCTAAAACCGTACCCATCGACCAAGACTTATCTCATCATACCTTGGCCTTTACGGTCTATGTGTGGGTCCGCACGAAAGTAAATGCAGATGTTTCAATGATATGATCCATGTCTGTCACCCCTCCCCCTCCCATTGTCTTCTCTCCCATGCCCCCCCTCCCCCCCTCACCCCTCTAAAACACATTTCCCGTTTCTTCCTGTATAGTTTCTTGTGTATTGAACTGCTCAGAATTAATTGTGTACTTGTTTTGTTAAATATCGTTATTTCTGTTATTAATATATCGCCAGGTCGTTCACAGATTTGGGTACTGGTATTATGCTGTAGAATCTTTTTTCATCATTAAGATTTGAAATCAAATTAACATTAACAAGTTCTTTGAAACCTACACATGAACCTGTTTCATCTTTATACCTCTTTCAGACAGCCGGGTGTTGTGCTATTTGGACCACTTCTAAGTCATAACAATCACGTTCACGTTATCAGTGCAGCGTGGAACACGAACCATCAAACCATCAGGACTGGCGTAAACTCTCTGCGCCATTTACTCCTAGCCCCCGGCGTCCTTGGGAAGGTTTTCCTGATGCCTGAGGGCCTTTTGATATCCGCTGACCACGGCCGCATTCTGTGTTTAATATCTGACAGATACCATCGGCAGATACGGATGACCACAGAAATGGACTCCGCGACGCCGGCATCAGACAGAAGAATCTTCGTCTAAAACTAGGCCGGGCGAGAAATAAATATTTACAGTTGGAGGCGCTGGCTATAAGACAGAAACCAAATGTCCATTCCTGGTCAGTTTTCCTTCCATTTGGAGTGATCAGAGCATCAAAGCAGACAACAACCAAGCGATACCACAGTCTCTGACTACATCATCAAAGTCTTGAGTGGGTTTTGTAAAAGTTGATGCCACGGCTCCCAGTGATTTGCCATGCGGGTTTTCATTTTTAACCCTCAAAGTATTAGAAAATTCTACTAGAGCAGCTGCGTTTCTATAGTCATGTTTGTTCATGTTCAAGAATTGGCTGTTAAGGCCGAATTGAGAATACAAGGCAAATAACTTGGTATTGAATTGTATATTATTTTAAAAGCAATTCAAAAGAAAAAAAAACTTAATGAGCACGCCCACAAGCAAATCAGCCATTTGACTCCTCTGAGATTATTATCATGAGAATACCATGGTTATATCTGTCTTAGCGTATGTAATAGAGCGCAACTGGGATATTTTACAGTGCCACACAACATTCTTTTAATGGCATCAATACAGTTAAATCTAGAGCTGCCCTACCGTGCAAAAATGAACGTAAAAAAGAGACAGACAGACAGATTGGTTGACAGACCGACAGGCAGATAGATATAGATGTATGTACACATTCAAACAGATATACTACGCGTCACTGTCTTATAAAAAATTGTTATAAAAAATGAATAATTGTCTGGCTTTGGTTTTGTGTTTTGTTTTGTTTTTCAGACCGAAAAGAGAGAGACGATGTTTATATTGTGTCTGCCTTGTGGCATTTTCGTGCCAGTGACCGTTTATACAAAGGAGGAATGGCCTTCATACTGTTGTTTTCATTCAGAAAGATCCCATCAGGGGGACAGGCATACAAACAAACACTCTCACAACTTAACATCACATACCCATCCTTTGTCCAAAATCTTCCAATTTGTTTTTGTATCTTTAATCGCCATATCGTGACGAGTGATGCTAAGAGCCTTCGGAGTGTTTTACGTTCGATAAATCCCCCCTGCCGAGCTTTCAAAAGCTTCCAAAGAGAACGAAACCCTTTCTCCTCTTGCTCAGAGATGACCTGTATCAGATATGATAACCTTTGTTTAGCTTTCCTTCTCCCTCTCTCTACTCTGATAGATGGAAAGCACGCAGCCCAAGACAACAAGTAACACGAAAAACAAGCGTAACGACTTGGAGAGAGAACCCATTCCGTGGGTTACTCCCATAGTTTCAGTGATACCATCTTGACAGGAGATACCTCTAGTCGGTCTGATCTCATTATTTGCTCAGGTTTTTCTCTCTGCCCAGGGACATAACACACACATATATATACACACACTCACACACAGTGAAAGAGAGAGAGACTGAGAAAGAGAAAGAAAGAGAGAGAAAGAAGAGAGAGGTATCATGCCGATGTTAGCCGCCAGCCGTTTGCTCTATCAACGACGAGGCACTGCTCGACATTCTTGACTGCTCATGAGAAATATGACCTGAATCCCAACAATATTAAGACATATCATTCTGTCGATGTTACCTTCAGTTGCTTTGTCCAAAAGCTTTCTCTCTCTCTCCCTCTCTCTCTCTCCCTCTCTCTGAATCACTTTCTTTTCTATATTATCCTATATCTTCTAGACAACCATCACATACATTAGAGAAAGCGGTGTGAAAACTATAGTCATTGGCCATATCATGAGTTACTGCCTTAGAGACAGAAGTTTTAAGAAATCCAGAGTTGTTACAGGTGCCAAAAAGAAATACTGAAACGACATTTGGGAATTTTGTGCACACACGCTTTACATCGCGTCATTCACGAGAATTCGGAGTAATAATAACCTGATTTCTTCATAGATCATTTTATCCATCAACAATATTAAGACATATCCGTCTTTGTTACATTCAGTTGCTAAATCTACAGGCTTTCTGCTTTCTAAAAACCCCTTTCATCTCTATATTATGTTATATCTTACACATAGCTACCACAGGCATTAGAAAATACATTTTGCAAAATATACCACCTGGTCATAATTAAATGAGTCGGATTTCAAGAAACAGATGCTTAAAAAAACTGAAAACTCAGGAGTTGTCACAGGTGCGGAAAAGAAATGAAGAAACAACGTAATTCAGAATTTGATGCACACATATTTCACACCCAGTGCCTAGTGACATTCCCTAGACCTAGGAGAAACATGACTTCACTTCTTCACAGAACTGAATGCTCTTTAACGATAGCTGAAGCACGTCAATAAATGATATAATTCACTTGATTTTTGTTGTTGGTATTATCTAAAAGTTGTATCTTCTTCATTGCCTTTTTTTTTAAAATTCAGATACACTTCTCTTCCATTTTGCATATCATTTGTTAAAAAAAATAGGAGAGAGAGAAAGAGAGAGCGGGAGAGGGAGAGAGAGAGGTGGGTTCTAAAAGGTAATTATATATATTTAAAAAAGAAAAGAACAGATGAATTTTTGAAATATATTTTGTGTGCATTCTTTTACAACGTATAAGAGAGAAACACGGCCTAAATTCCATGCAGGTTGTTCTCCAACAAAAATAAAATAGTGTCCGTCGATTTCACCTTCAGTAAATTAGTTCATTAGACCGACCTTTTTCTTTTCTCCTGTTGTATCTGGACAGTTTCATTTGTACATATAGCTACCCCAGATACAAAGAATTACGTTCTACAGAATATAATAATACATGCAGTGGTCGAAAGATGAATTAGCCTTGAAAAGACTGATGCCGTGATAAGATGGAAGCTCCAGTTATCACGCTTTTGGAAAGATAAATTGAGGACTTTATGCTATATTTTATTTGATGGATGTACTTCGCACGTCTTAATGCATTGCATGAAATGAATGAGGCAGGTTTATTGGTTAACGCTGACGAGAAGGATAAAAATCAAAGCATTTTATCAGCCAGTTGAAGCCAGTATTAGGCAGCGTTTCGTAATAAATGACATTAAAAAAGCGCTTGTTACATAATTTATAACTCAAATTCATTTGATGTCTTTCTGTTTAATGTCTGCTTATGTTTTATCCCAATAATTCATCACCCAGCATGTTGAATACATAAAGTCATCATTAGAATAAGATATTTAGAAACAAAAACAAAAAGAGAAAGTTGATGAAGAGGAAGGGAAGGAGGCAGGGATGGATGCGAGAAGAAAGAGCAGAAGAAGAAGCCAAACTATCAAGCCAACCAAAATTGAGCTAATAGGATAATTATTTACTGGACCAATAGTTATCACATTAAAATTACATTGGAGCAGCTTACCACGTTATGCGGTACAACATAATTATATACAATAATATCTGCATTCGAATTTCCATCACATTGCCTCTAATATTCTGAAGTTAATTAAAACCTCATGTAATAAAACAACTTTTAATGGCAAACTGCATTTTTATGCCATTCATGCCATGGCAGGCTTTGTGTGTACCTATCTTGTCTCTTACAGCCAAAAGAAAGCAGATTGACAGCTCTTCTATATTCTTAGTGATGGTAGCATCACATTATGTTAGCCATTGTTAACACTAAAAATGTCAGTCGAATTATCAGTAGATACTGCTGCGGGATTGCCAAGATCGCTCAAGTAATACGCGTATATACAGTGCAGTCCACTTAAAATCAATTCGCTTAAAGTTAAATTTTTGCTTAAAGGCAACGACTCATGATAATACTGTTACTTTTCCTTTATATTTTTGCCTTGGCTAATGTCAACCTTGTTTGAAGTGAACAGTCTTTTCCCGAAGAGCTGATTTTTACCAGACTCTATTGTATTCATGTACTGTACTAAAAAAGACAGGTTTAGTCTGAAAGAATATCAGCCGGGTGCTTTCTTACTATATTGTGTCTTGTTTGGAGAAGAATTCCAACGCAAAATATCATTTTAAAAAATCTTTGATCTAATAGACCACTTGACGCTCTTAGGCTTGATGTTGCCTATGGTGATGACTGGAAATTATATATGTTACAAAGTCTGTTGTAATGAGCCACTTTGACCATCAGTCAAATTACTTCGATTTGCCGACTACAAGAGGTATAAAACAAACATTGTAAAGAGGGGAAAAAATCATGTTTTTCTCTTGCTGTTTGAAATGTGAATAACAGAAATTTCTGAAAAATTCACGATATAATAAAAAAGATTATATTGGTAGTAATTTTTTTATATTTGTTTATTATTATTATTATTATTATTATTATTATTATTATTTGTATTTAGATCTACATGTTTCAAATAACCGATGGCAAAAGTGACTTTTATCCTCTTTACAATGCCCATCTTATACCTCCTGCACCAGGCAAAGGGCTGAAATCATACTCACTATTGGAGTCATTGATAACTGGACATAATTCAATTTCTCGCCTTTCATTCTAGCCTAACAATTTTGTTTTAAAGCGATATGCACTAGTATCCAAATTTAATTTCAAAACAGCTTTAAACCATTGTGCCCACTGCAAGAGAAAAAGATTAGAAATAGAGTAACCCTACCAGCTTTTTGATAAAGGACGAACAACCCTCGAAAACGTTGGACTTTCTGTCTGTTTGGATTCCAGAGTTATAAGAGAAGATTCACACTCCCTGCTCTTTCAGAGTACTGTGTGTATATAGACTAGATATATCCAACACGGGAGCTTACAACTTTGCCGTACCATATCTATCTTCACAAATACCAGAACTTGATTTCTAAGTTCTATTTGATAAAGAATGAAATTCTCTTGAAATTGCTGTTATAAGTTATGGTAGTCCACCCTGCTCGAGGTGTGGGAAGATGGAAAAACACGTCAATTGTAATTCGCACCGATAGTGATTAAACCATCACAATGACTGATGTCATTGCAGTCCGTTATCTGAAATTTTAGAGCAACACAATTAAAATTCATGGCGTAATCACTATCATTTACTCTAAAATGAACAGTCCTTGGTGTGACTGAGAAAAAAGTATCACTAATTTTTGTTTTGTCAGTGTTGTTGAGAATTGCCCCTTATAGTAATTTCAGTACTGCTATTACAACTACCCCAGGGTGCTTTTAGATTGCGCCGACTTTAGAAACGCTCGAGAAGACTATTTCTTGAGTCACTCTCTGAAGGAACTATTTTGGCAGAACAAAGCCACAGGCCATCCTAAGCTTTTTACGCCAGGTTGGTCTGTACGTCAAGATTTAAGAATATCGTTTGAAACATATAACGTAAAAAAAACATGCGGCGGTCCACACAGCAAGCTGCATGTTTACTTGTATCCGTCTTTTGTTCCGATGTAGTCTTGATCACTCAAATTGGTATACACATCTTGATATTCCTTTTATAATTGGTTAACGCGTCGCTCCTACGGTATTGTACTTTGAATATTATTTGATCAATCTTTTCGACTGTAAATGCATCTCGCTGTGTTAGGCACAATATAGCCCTAATCGTGCTGACGTGCCGTTAAATTCCAACACAAACCAAACAAAGGACGCTTGTGTACTCTAGTCGTGTGCAATGCATGTTTTCAAGTTCACAGAAAGGTAACAGACATAGCAGCAGGTTTAAAGATAAGTCATGAATAAATTACACCTCAAAGCAATCTTAATATTATAGCTTGATAGGAATCAAATGTAACAGGGCAGCTGATTTTACCATTAACTTTCATTGAAAACTACAACTTTCAAACTTCACAACTCTTACCCTCTCAGCTTTGCACGCCAGTTACTTCGGGCACAAGGTTTTCATGAATTTAGCAAAGTAGTTTCCGAATTTCTTCGTCTGATAGAGCCATTACAAAGTTAAGTTGATTACATTTGAACACCGCAAGGAAATCGATCTTTGTTGTGTTCGCAAGATATGAGATTATAAAATTTCAAATCCCTTCAATTATGACACTTACACTGAAACATATAGAATGATCATTTTAAATCTTAGGAAAAATCAAATTCACATAATTTTGGTCTCAATCGCTAGTTAGCGAATCTCATTGACTTTCAGGATATTCTTCTCAACAAGTAAAATGTTAATCATTTTGTTAACAGATGCAACTCGAATACAGTTATGAGCCTCATCCCGTTCAGCTTGAGTTATTTAACCTGTTCAATTAAAGACACAATTTAAACACAGTTGTTGGTCTCATTCTACTAAAGAGTTATCAATTTATGTTGTTCTTGTTTGAATTCAGCCTGTACTCGTTGGTTGTTTAAATTTTTATATTGAAAAGACAATTTAAGGGATGTTTTGGTCTTCATTCTGTTAAATGTTAGTTGTTTAATCACAGTTATGGTCTTCATCATATTTAATGTGAGTTATTTAGATTTGTCTTCCAATGCTTGAAGGCAACTAAAGAAAATGAGTGTATCGTGCCTCACGGAGAACCATCACTGATTGACAGAATCTCCTCAAATGGCTCCAGTGGGCATCACTATCGTTTTTCACCTTTTCAAGTTCTGTGTGATAATCTTCCGATATCTGTCCATCTCGTCTTAACGCCAGGTGATTGACAGCTTAAGATTTATTCCCGTAGCCGAGGGATGTTTACACAAAGAGCAACTAACTGCATGCTGTTAGAGCTCAGTTCGATTATGTTTTTTTCAAACATAGCACAAACACAAATGAAACGCTACTAGTGGAATCAGTGCGGATATTAGACGCATGTTTCAGTCGGAGGTGGAGGTCACCCTAAACTAAGGACCAGCTGTCTTTATGGGGCAAAAATGCTTAGTACAAGCAATTGCTCTCGATGATGAAGAGGAAAATCCACAATAACGACAACAACAACAACGACAACAACAACAACAACAACTACGAAGGAGAACTACAAGAGCGGGAGAACTTTGGTGTCCAGGAAACTTGGGCAAACTGTACCCTTCAGTGGCTAAATGCGTGTGAATGGCTGGCGTTGAAGGATAATTGCATGAGGAAGCATTTACTTTATGTGTTATGCTGGTATAAAGATTGAGAGAAAGAGTGAGAGAGACAGAAAAGTTCAACAGTAAAAATAATGCGAATATAAAGGGGGACAAGAGAAGAGAGCGATAAAGAAAGAAAGAGAGAGAGAGAGCAGGAGAGAACAGAGAAAGAAAGAGACTGCGAGTTTGAGACGGGGCAATCTAGAAATAGATTAAAGAAAGGGAGGGGAGAGGCGTAAGAAAATGAGAAAGATGGGAAGAGAAGCATAGGAGAGAGAGAGAGAGAGAGAGAGAGAGAGAGGAAGGATCGAACGAGAAAATGCAAGAGAAAGAATATGTCTACGATTAATGGAGGCCAAATCTAGCTCTTGTTGCTACTGTCAGACTATCCTTTCCCAAGACGAATTTGACGGCGCATATAGATCCAGTGACTCAAAGGATCCCTCAGCTTCTTTCCCTTTGATCCACACCTTTGTCCAGTTCTCTGCTGACTTACCCTCATCCTTCTTTTTCTTTTTTTTTTTCTGTCATTCCATTTTAATTTATTTTTTTTTCGTAAATTTCATTCAATATAACTATGTCTATCAAACAAATGAAATGGTACAGACTAGCAAACCAAAATGTCAGCAAAATGTCACAACAAACTTGTCAGAGCTGCTCTAAACAACATGTCATGTCACTCCGTATCTTAATCGTAGCCATGCCCCAAACCAACATTTTGGACTACCTTGAATGCTTAATACATCTCATTAAATACTGTTATGTTATTTATCCGAATGTGTCAGCCATAACTACACTAAAAAATTATCGGATGAACTTTATAATTTTTTTCTTTTATATGTGCGGAGCTAGTTATGTTTTTTTCTCTTCTTTTGTACTAGGCCCCACGACATTCATTGGGGGTGGGGTGGGAGGTGGTTGTGGTTTGGAGGGGGGGGGGGGATCTGAAATACAGGCCACCTCTTGTCATTCCAACAAATTAGGGGAGGTGGTACACAGGCATGTTAACGTGTCCATTGTCACAACAATATAATGACTTGTTTTCTGTTTTACCACCTGAAAGCACCACAGTGTGAACATACATTATCCATTGGTTCAACATCGTGAGCCGTAGGCCTACCACCAACAACTGCTGGTCTGCACGCAAAATGCAATTAAAACAGTGTTTCTTTGCCCAGTTAAAACAGTGTTTCTTTGAGCATAATATATGAGGTCTCGGTGTCAGTGTGACCGACACTGAGTTACGGTGGCAGGTCATGGGCTTTATTCACGTGACGGCTTTCGAAAGCCTGTGGAGATTGAAGTCAGAGGGGATCACCACAGACCAGATTTTACCACCTGCGGTAAAAATATCACACACCGAAGAAGACAAGACGAAATTTTAAAAAGCAATGAGCCATTTTTTTTTCAGCCAGCTAGTTTCCTTTCCTGAGCCAAATATAAGAGATATAAGACAATAAGTATTTTAAAGAAGAACTAAAGCATCTTTGCTCTTGTCATTAAAATTTGAAACGACTGAGCAAATAATTATGAAAAAAAAAAACAAAGAGATCACGAAGAGACAAAAATATTTTTATCGTTATGATGAATTTTTCTGAATTTTCTGTTACTCCTGTTTCAAATAACAACAGCACAAGCTATTTTTCTCCCTTGTTTACAATGCTTATAATCTTTTATATTTAGAAAAGTAACTGAATGTCATTGACGGTCAAAATGGCTCATTGACACACTTGTTTGTTGCTCTTGTGCGAGAATACAGTAAAAAGGGAACTAAGCAGTTGTAAATGTTTGTATATCGACCTATCTAAGAGTCACAAAACTCCCCTTCTCCTATTATATTCACGGCACTCTCTTGTTCAGTGTTTCCGTAATTCCTTCTTACATTCATCCCACTCTCTCTAGACCTCATTTGCTATCATCTTAATTATCCCTACCTTCTTGTTTCTCTCTCAGGCCTCTTTGTCTTTCTCTTACTTTTTCTTTTGTCTCTCCCCTACCTCTTTATCTAGTGTTCTTCACTTTTTCTCTTCTTTATTTCCGACTCTACAATGTCTCCTACATTTCAGAAATCCTATACAACCCCACCCCTCCCCTGTCTCCGCCTCCCCACTCCCCATCCTGCAGGTCTTGGTCACTGAATCACTTCTGGGTCCTTCCCGACCCCTCCCTCCTTTTTTTTTTTTTTTCAAAATGACACTTCCTCACACCCCGTCTCTATCATTATCACGACATCATTACCAGTATATTACAACTTCCTCCATAAAAAGTTCAAAATCTCCGCCTTACGCCAGTTTACATAATGACCAAAGAGAATGGAGCTAAGCCCCTCAAGGGGAAGGACGACAGTTACAGTGGGGCGCTCACTGGCCTTGTCTGTAATTACAGGTCCACCATTCACTGTTATGAACGGGAGTGTCACCTTCAGGCCGGGGGGACATCCGTCTTAGCCGGGACACCTTCTGACAAAACCAGGGAGAAAGTCTGCACGTGGCCCCATTGTCAGGCTGACATGTCAATCCGTGTTTGTTAGACCAAGCATGAATTATTTCCCTTTTATCTCCCTGAAAAAAGAGAAAAAGAATGGAAGCTTTGTCATTATCCGATTTGAAGACTGCAATTATTGTTCTACCATTTCCGTGCCAGACCAATATTGGCTTTTTACTGCTACGTTGATCAAGTTTGGTTTAAGTTTCTTAACATTGAGATTGACAAGTGTTTGAGCGGTCACTGTTTAATAGATTTGTTTCGAACAAGCGAACGGCTGGAAATCTCCGTCTAATTTTAGTAGGGGGGTACAAACACTGAAAACTGTTCACTGCTATGACATAGAAAAACATATAAAAGTGCACGGGATCGGTGACAACTGTTCGCGGATCTGGTGGTGAAGTGGTAACAAACATCAGTGAGTGTTCTATTTTTAGCAGAGAGGTACAAACACTCCGGCTGGGATTTCCAGGTTTGTGCTTAGTCGAATATGAACTATTAAGAAGAATTTTGGAGATATCAGGACGGACATGCGATGCAAGTAAACAACTACAGTTAATTTCGTCAAGAACATTAAGATTGGTTATGATCTTGTCTGCTGGCAGATATCTACTTAACATAAAAATAGAAAAGATGACCACGTCTTAAATCTGGTTTGAGAAATGTTTCACGGCCAGATTCAACAGCCTTGTAAGCGAATTAGTCTTATTTATACAATGAACATACAATCCTCAGTAAAAGGAGTATTTCATTGTCCCGTGTAAATTATGGTGCCTAGAAGAAAGTTTCCTTGATTAAATTGCTAGATGATAATTGCTCTTGAAAAAGAAAGAAAAAAACTATTCATGGGTAGTGTGCGCTATATAGTTATGCTTTTAAGCGATACCCCATGCCGTCCATTTCTTTTTCCTTTGATAAAGCCAGTCACAGACTACGTTTTCTTTCTCCGGAAGTGGCATTCGTCTGAGGAACCACAGGGGAGTGTGTGTGTGTGTGTGTGTGTGTGTGTGTATCGTGTGTGTGTGTGTTTTCATAGAAGAGGGGTGTGGGAAGGACAGGGAAATGGAAAGGGAGGGGGGAGGGGGGGGGTTGAAGGGGAATGGAGGAAGTAAGCAGGGGATCCAACATTTTGTTGTTGCAGCTGATACTTTATTGTATCTGTGGTAGCCATGCCGAAGTTGATGTGGTTGTGGGGGAGTGAATCACGACACAGCCCAGCACGTGTTGACTAAACAACATAAAAAATAGGATAATGCCACAAACAAAACCAGAAATCCATGGAGTCCTAGGGAGATTTTGTCAAGCCAAATTCTATCAAAGTTTATTCATCAGTAAATCATACAGGACTACAGGATCTCTTTGTTTCAAAGAGCCTGTTATTGTATCTTATGAGAGCTGTAGGATTTATATCAGATCTTGACTTTGTATTTCATTGATTGTGTAGTGCTTTCTATCTCTGGTTAATTTATTTTGATTAGGGACACCAGCAAAAGCGCCGAGACAGATTGTTCATCCTGTAGTTTAAATGAGTGTTTTCCTCTAGAAGAGTTGGGTTTCACCATCTTGTACTCTCTGATCTCTGAATCTCTAAATTGTAGTTTCTTAGATACCGACCCTATACTAAACTGTCTACAGTCCAGTGGGACAAATATGACAATGGATATAAACAGGCTTTAATAAGATTGAACTTGATTGAAATTTTGATTAAATTATATTGAGAACTGTTGACCTGAAGGTACAGACTTTTACCAGCGGCCACTGTTCTTGATATAAACAGGTCTCACGGAAATGCAATATTATTTTATAGTAATAAAACCCTTGCCCCTTGTCATAAAGGACTAAAGGCTCTGCCACGATCTATCTGGGTTACTTATTCCTTTATCTCTAACTACCGATGTAGTAGGGGCGCCTTTGGAGATAAGGCCACTGACCTTCTTCAATCCTGTCTGTCTTCAGCTAGCAGTCTCATTTATGCCCACTCTTGGATTCTGTTCTTGCTCTGTCTTCCTCTTCTGCGACAGTCTCTGACTGTGTCTGAAGGATGGGTTTTGCAAGGACTGACTATCGAACGAAACACATGGCCGTATCGTCTCATTTTCGTTTCTGCGCTATTGTGATTTTTATTAAGTCCTGTAGCCTCCCCGATCGTCTCCCGGACCTATACATTTGTCATGATCTCTTAAGTTTATGCCAAGGATTTTTTCTGTAATATCGAATTTCCGTTGCAAGGATCCGTCTTTGTCAACCTGCATTGATCCGTCAACAAACACCAACACTTCTTAAAACTGACAAAGGAAGAAATAAACTGAACAGAGGTAAACAAAAACTTCGGAAAACTGATCTAAGTTAGCAGATAAGGTTACAGGTACAGCAGATAATTCTGAGCCCAACTGACATCAGCAGTAAACTGGGTAAGTTATTAACAAGAAAACTGAGCTGGAATGTTTGTGGTCATTAATGAATAAAACAGGGCATATTCCATGGAAACTTACCTTTTTCAAATTCCTGTTTAATTTCCCGCCAATAGGAACAATGTATTTGAATGTTTGAGTTCAGTACTGTAATTGCCAAGCTACATAATGCAAATAATAACAAGACGATAGAGTCTTGGTAAGGCACCATGCATTTCAATAGTGACAGAGGAAGGTCACTGCCAGTGACAGAGGAAATGGACAGTAAAACTTAGTAAAAGTGCAAAGAGAAAGACGCGGTTTGATGTATGTTATCTACATGACAGACAGAGAGAGAGAGAGGAATAGGCAGAGGGTGGAAATTAGGACAGAGAGAAGAAATTGAGAGCGGGGGGGGGGGGGGGGAGAGAGAGAGAAAGGAACTGAAAGATGTCTTGTAAGTAAAAAACCTGAACAAGGCCCC
>JBCEWB010096613.1:0-12270 GCA_039654565.1 Peronia peronii
ATAGATAGATAGATAGATAGATAGATAGATAGATAGATAGATAAATAGATAGATAGATAGACAGATAGATAGATAGATAGATAATAGATAGATAGAGAATAAAGGTGAAAACTGTTCAACGATAACAATAAGAGGAGGCAGAAAATATTTGTCCAAGCCTCTATTTCCTTTCAACCGTCCCCTCCCCTCTAATCACCCTCTCTTTCCAACCTTTTTAGTTGTCAGTGTTTCAGCAAAATTGAAATAAACGTTGGCACTTCGATAGTATTGTTCTTTCCTGCGGCTACCCACAATTTTATGCTGAGCAGTTCAAAAAATAGATGAACGGATGGCATTGTCTTTGGGGCTGAGTACATTGTGGTCTGATATCTGGAGGAATGGGTCAAGATTTTGGAAAAGACAAAGTAAACTTTAGAATAAAATCTAAAAACGGACAGAGAAACGAAGCTTCAGCATATCGAGCTCGAAAACATATTTTTGTGCGTTTTTCCGTAACGTCGTCTTCAACAACAACAACTCTCATGCATACGATTACATACATTAACTACAATAACAAGACCAGGAACTACCAGGACGACAACAACAACAATAACAACAACAATAACAACAACAACAACAGCAACAACAACAACAACAACAACAACAACACGGCACAACAATAACAACTATATCAACAACAACCACAATAACAACAACAAGAACAACAACAACAACAGCAGGAGCAGCAGTAACAGCAACAATTACATAAACAAAAAGAACGCTGTGTTATCTACGTAGCTGAGGCATTTGCGAATTCGTCGCCGTGCGTTTGGCGTATCTTTAAATAGAGAAAAAAAATGAGAGCTCCAAGCTGAGACCCATACGAGTTGTAGGCCTACTATACTGTGCACACACACAAGGATTCTTTTCATTTAATACATGATACGTTCGATCCAGTAGGGGAATGGAAGAAAGAGAGGTAGGAATGAGTGACGTAATGGGTGGGGAGGGGGGAGGGCAGAGAGGAGGAGGAGGGGGGGGGGGGAGGAGCCACAGCTTCTTTAAACCTTCTCAGACGTTTATACCACCTGGTCGTGATAAAGTCTTAGTCGACATCTGAAAACAAAAATGATCAAAAAGGAGGTGAAAAGGGGAGAGGGGAGGGAAGACAGAGGGAGTGTAAAAATGTCTTAAGCGAGAGGGATTTTAAATTGCTTTGTCTCAACGGTTCAGCTGAACTAGTTAGTCGAATAAATGTAGGCCTGAGAACTGAAAAGAAGTAACTGTACACTAAACAAGGACGCAGCCCATTTGATGCCGCGACCTGGCATAATTGGCAAATCAGGGCCGAGATATCCCGAAGGGAATTGAAAAGCAAAATAAGAAACTGGAGCTAGAACAGATTAAACAAGCTGGGGGAAACAGTCAGACATTTTTGAACTTGTGATTTAATTGGGAAGTCGATCAAGTCAGATGAACGTTCGATACAGCTGCAGTGAGAAATGTGGTCGCTCTCAGACACTAACAGAAAACACTCACAGCCAACTAAAGAAGCAGATACAAAATGAAATCTTCGTCATGACAAGGCTGTTAATAATTTCCATCTTTGTATTCGGAGGTTTTCTTTCTTAACTGAAAGCATAACATTAATCTTCGATGTTTATGAAGGAATGTTTCAAATTTCAGTTAATCCCAATATAACATCAAGGATAATTTTTGTCTCTGCTTTGAAGGGGTCAGTTGTCTTGTACTTACAGTTTATTCGTTATCTATGATTAAAAAAAAAGGAAATAAGAATTTTTCATACTTTCCAACCTGCGCTGGGACAGATGTATTGAAAGGAAAAAAACTTGCAAATCTGATTATCACAGCATCAAAATTTATGATGTAGTTAGTTAAAAAAATTGTTTCATGTTATTAGATATCATCAGGGAAGCATATGAAAATGCTGAATGTATGAAATATGAATGAATGTACAATGACTTCATATCTAGATCGGATGTGCATTTATGATACTGATGTGCACTTAACTTTGCTTAAAAAGAGTAGGCTACAACTGTGCCCTATGTGGAACTTGGAAACATGCAAACAATGCGAATGTCAGATCTGATCATTTCAAGTTAAAAATTTGATTTGAATCGGAATATGCAGCAGCAACCACAAGTACAACAGCAACAACAGCAAAAATAACAAAGCAGCATCAGCGACAATAACAACAATGACCATTACACCACAATCAACGACAACACAACACCAATGGTTTCCACAACTACAATTGCAGCATAACAACGACAGTTACAACAAGAGCAGAGACAACAACAAAAGAAACAAGCCGTAATACAAGATCAGCACCCATAACCACAATAACAGCATAACAATGACAGTTACAACATCTGCAAATGTGCAACAACGATCATAAGAAAAAAAAGAAGGCAATAATGATAACATCACTGACAACGATACGAACAACAACAACGACACAACAACACTAAGAACACCCAATGACAGGATATCAATACGATAACAATTGCAGCAATACTTCACGAACTACAGTTGCAATATTCATACTATTACAGATTTGTACGCGTTCAGAACATTTCTACAGTTACAACTTTCTCATTATTTTATGACTGAATTTTTTAAAGATTTTCAGAAAATTTCTAAAAAATCTATCATTTCATAGCAATTATCTGTCGATGTTCCCGTGGCTCCAATAATTTCCAGCGGGAGACCTCTATCTTACAAGACAGACGATCCCAGCTTGAAACACACGAGAGAAAGGCCATCCCTATTCCTTAACTTGGAATGTTTGTTCCTATCTCTGCATTTTCCCTATTATTTCTTAGTTTTTGCGATTTAGACAACAACAATAAGCAACAACAACAAAAACACAACTGACAATAATACATGATTCATCAGAGTACTTGGTATGGCTCTTTCTGATGATGCCTATGTTTTCTATTTAATTCTCACCAATTTTGTTTGTTGTTGCTGTTGTTGTTGTTTGTAGTCTCCATTCCATACAGAATAAACACTCTTCGTTTTGAGGGAATAAGTCAACTGTCTGTGGAGATGAAGATATCAAGAGATGAATATTCCAAATGTAAAATGGGAAGCCCAGCTGGTCCTCATAAGCTAAACTTTATTTTACAGTATGAGATAAGAAAATTAGGATATTCAACGAATGGATGACGTAAACAAATGACTTGGGTACAAAAAAGATCGAGTTAGCAAACATCTGTTGCGCTTAATCAGTGATATCTGCAACAACTTTGGGAAACTTGCTGAAGGAAAAGGCAAGGAGCAAGAAATGACGTTTTTGTTTGAAAAGCTCATGAATAATTTGATTTTAAATTTCAGAGAGCATGTCCACAGACTTATTGAGCCGGCTTTGCTGAGCCCGTAAGAGCTGTAGAACGACAACAACAACAAGAACAAACAAACAACAGCAAGCAATTTACAATTCAAGAGCGAAGAAAATCTATCAAGTCATTATTATGTTTGAGAGATTTATAGGAAATGAGATCAAAGAACAAAGTAAAAAAGGACTAGAGGTGAAAGAATGAACGTGGATCAAAGAACAGCAACATCAATAACTAAAAGAAAGGCCAAGGCTGAATGAATGGCTCAAAATGTCCTAACTAAGCTGAGAAGATGGAATTAATTTTGATGGGCGATGTTTAACGATGGAATAATAAAATTAATCTCTAGTATGATGTTGACTAAGATGGTGGCAAATAATGGAAGAGCAAACTTTAGTATATCTCATATCTTGTGTTAAGCAGACAGACTGAATTACAATACACTGCCCGACAGCAGTTGAAATATGAATCTCCTTTCGCTACTGATAAGACATGCAGGCTGACACACGGGTGTAGAAATTGTTATGAACCTTACTGGGAGCCATCACAAGCAGGCTAAATCAGCGCAGACAGCCAAAGAACACCTCACTGAATCAATGTCGGACATGTGGATTTAAAAATTTCACACTTTGCGGCATAAATGCAAACTAAAAGTACTAGCCAGAGACTCTTATTCATACTGAAAACATCCCATGAGTTTGAGTGGCAAGGATAAACTGTAGCTATTTTCACAGGCGGGACTTACAATGTCAAGTTCCGCTGACAATGAAGTATGGTCAAACTTTAAAATCTGCCTGTGCCTCAGAAAAGTTCGTTATATTTCTCCTTGGCATGTATTAATATGGGATTGCGTGATGAAACGTGCACAGAAACACGGATATTTTCAGACATGAGCATAAATGCTACCGATGACAGCCATACATTTATAGGCTACGACTTCTACTGATTGCCAGAAGTTATGTATAGAAAGGTTTAACCTTTCTGCCCTCTTGATTTATACTACACAGCAATGACACACATGGCGAAGACAACCGTTATGATACAAAATTTTATCTATGATTCCTCATGCAAACTCATTCAGAATCCTTTACATATATCAGCTTACATCATTTGAATATTTTCGAAAGAGACTTGAGACAAGTAGATCTATGGTTAGTATATTTCAGAACATATTGCGTTTTTAATGGATGATATGAGTGGTGTTGTCCACATTTGCTGAAGCAGAACTGAGATAAAATATTGTGATTAATGCTGGAAATAGCAAATAATTATGGCGTACCCTGCAACTGCACTGCAATTCCTTCGTTCATGTTTTATGCCACAGGGAGCTTACAATGTGTGACACAGCAAGCTTTATGAAACAGACTAATTCAGATTATGTGAAGAAAAGTTTGTGCTGTTTTTAAAGCAAAAAAACATCAGTAAAGCTCCTTCGGTGTCCGTCTAGAGAATCCTTTCGAGATAACCACCTCGAAGGAGGTTGAAAGACGTAATAAAACCAACTGACCTAGAGAATCCTTGAACTAAAAAGTTTGTTTCTGAAGTTTGGTGTCCTTCAATTGTCTCTATTTTCCGTCGGCCATCATTGTTCTTTGCAACTTCTGAAGAGTATGTTTATTCCTGTCTTGTGTTGTTAAGTAATTTTTATATAGATTTGCCCTGATTTAAGATAGAAATGGTTTCTAACATAACAATCCCCGTTCCCTCATAGCCAGGTGAAATTTACCAGCTGTGGGGGCGGTTTTCGCCAAACTGAGAACTTTTGCAGTAGCTGATTATGCGAATGTATTCGGCTATACGCTAACACAGACACAGAAATAACTAATGACTTAAAGGGAAAACAGCTCGGGCCTGGACGCCATTTAGTAGTGGTTTATGTGGTAGCATGTGTTGACAAGACAGTCTGTTTGAGGTCTAATGTTACGACTGGACCCTGTTCTTTGCGCGGTGATAAAGTATGTATTTTTTTCTTTTAAACGTTTTGTTCAATGTTTTCTCGAGATGAAGGTCAATCGATTTTTGTCCCTTTAAATATAAAAAACTATGGCCTCTATTTTACTTGGAACTCAGAGATTAGAAATCTTATTTCAGACTTTAAAGAGCAAGGCAACCTTTTATTTGCCAAAGCCAGCTTTGTGATATTATTTCAAGCTATTTTATCAGACTCTTGCAAGCTTTGACCAGCGGAGTTGTTGTGTGTGTATGTGTGTATGTGTGTATTTTATGTATGACTGTGAGCGTTGAATATATTTGTGTACATGTGTGGTGGATTCATGTAGCTCAGTCATCGTCATCATCATTCTCGCCGTCATCCTTCCAGAGTATAGACAATGGATCGAGAACTTCCTTTTAACCCCACTTTGAGTTACTATTTTATTTCATGCAAAGCTGCATTGTTCCTCTTCACACCATCGTCCTAACATTCTATCCAGGTCATCCCTAGCCAATTCCTCGCTTCTCTTCTTTTGCCTTGAGGACTTCATTCCGGGGTCTGGATAGTATTTCTAGTACCTACCCTCTAGAAAATGCCTAGAAACGCAGAACTATATCATTATTTCTTCGACCGCAAACTTTCCTTTTCAGGACTAATTAAGTTTTGCTCAAATTAATATATTTAACATCCCATTAACCGCATGGCTATTAGGCTTTCAGGAGATATTACAAACAATTGGTTTTGGAAATAAATCTACGTATGCAAGAGACGACAGTGAGCAGATTCTGAGCATCGAGTTGTTATGCAGGGGTAGCACTTGCTGAGATAGTTGAAAACCACAAGAGCTATGAAAAACGTACTGAAGAGAAAAGATGAATGGATAGAGGAAGGGAGACGTACGGTCCATCAACAATGGCTGACCCGTGTCTTACCTTTGACAAAACGTAGGTAATAGGGTCAAGAACATGACCAGTGTGCTTGCTTGTAATACAGTGATTTCATTGTTAATCGATGTGTCCACTTCGGCTATCCTGGGATGGAAGGAGCATTATTTATGTCTTTTTTTTTTTTTGTTTGCCAAGAACAGTAAATTACATCTTGTCTTAAAGTATCTCATACTATAATTAGTTATATGATAATTGCGCTGATAAAGGCCTGGCTATTTATTGTAATACATTATTAACCATTGGGATATAGTATTGTCATTCAAAATTGAAAAAAGAAAGTCAGGCTTTAATATCTGACCACTGCAACGTCTGTTTAGCGTGAGATAAAGCATCAATTGTAGCAATATGAATTAAGACACCTGTAAAATGCATGTCACAAACTAGAAAGCAGCTGAAACTAGAGAGCATTTCAGACGTTCTGACTTTGAAAAGGTTAATTACATCAGTACAGGTGAGGAGGTCAGGCATAGGACAAAAGATAATAATGTAGCTTGTCTCTCAGCTTCTGACAAGGGGTCACTGTGTGGCGCAGCAGTTTATGACTGCCCAGTGTTTAGGAACTACTCATATGGGCACGGCTGTACTGTGCTAAATATATGCTGAGTTCACTTCAAAATACTAACCGCCAAATATGTATGTAGTTAGTACAAAATGAGTATGATTTATGAATGTGTTTTTAATGTAAATATAGTATTATATAATATAAATTATACTTTGCAGCGGTGTTCTTATAATTTATCCATATTTCCATATTATTTGTAGTTGCCATGACGAACCGTTCTGTGAAATATTCATTAATTTAATTTGTGTTGAAGGATCTTTTCGGAGCCTCTCTCTTTTATCTGTATTTTTAACTAAAAAGCATCCTTTCTGTGTCCCCATACTTGTGGCTAACACATGCAATTCCCCCCCTCCCCCCAAAGCAATAGCGCATGCCACCTGACGCTGATGATAAGAAAGTCACAGATCAATAAACGAAACATTACTCTGAGACATCGTTTCGTGGTCATGATGTAAAGATAATTAATTCTTGAGGTCACAACTCAGTAAACCTATATTTGTCTGGCATGAAAAGTGAGGCAAATCTTATCTTTAATCCTGCGGGAAAATAGTTTAATTTTTAGAAAGTGTTTATTCGTTTTGTCACCGTCTCAAACAGACAGAACTTTGTAGGATGATGTAGAATACAATTGCTGAATGTTTGTTTTCTTATCAGATAGATATTCAGTGTTTATTATACTTTTTAGTAAATCTGCAATTTTTAAAGCAGATGTATGCACTGAATATTTCAGATATGGCTTTAATAACAATGAATAAAAGATTGACAATCACTTGTTTATAATATCGTTTCCATCCAGCATTCTAAAACAAAAAGAATCCGTGAGGCCTCAGAAAAGAGGATTGAATCTATGGTTGAACCATAGATCAGCTGCAGCTATGATTTTGATATCAGAATTAATAATAATATTTTTCTCGCAATGTTATGAAATTCTCCTGAGGGAGTACACAAAAGGAAGACAATAGATCCGAAATTTTAAAGTTTTTATAGCATGGAGTTAGACTTCATGCAAAAGTGCTTTTTGTTTTCGAAATTATAGAAGAACCAGCTTGAAAAAAAGATGTGCTTCCCTTAAGGCTGGCGTTGACGGAAACAGGAAACTAATCAAAATGTAATCTTTTCTGTCCTCCTTGCTCTGAAGCTTTGTGAGATTATATGAACGATTAGAATGTCATCGGGATTCTAAAAACTTCCTAAAATCAAGGGTTAAGGCAACTAGACTCAGTTTACATGTTGCATGCACTTTTATCATCATTCAATGCAATCTCCGTTGCATCAGATACGTTATTCATAATGCGGGCAAGAGGTTTTCAAGAGTTCCCGAAATAGCATAATCCGCTTGGGCAAGAAATGCATCCTGCTAGGGAATGGATGGAGGTCATCGTGTCACATGGAAGAATAAAAATGAGACTAGGAGCAAGGCAACTTCATAGCTGACATGTCTGAAACACTGGGTAGGCTAATTGGTTGCAGTTCTCATTTTAGTGCATGCGTTGCTTTTCTCTCTTAACGCAACAGATGCTATTGAAAGGACCAAAGGCACTGATGCTCCGTAGGAGGAAAGAAAGGAAAAATGACCTTGACGTCAAACCTATGAGGCAAAAGCAAACATTCCTAACATGTTGATTACATGAACTTTAAGAAAATAAAAAACTCAACAGATATTACATAGCATGAAATGAAAATGGAAGTAAAGGGATTTAATTGCTAAAAACAAAGTAAAACAAAATAACGACAACGACAATAACAACAGCAACAACAAAAAAAAAACCCATTAAATGGCCAGTGTTATATTCTTAGTGTAAAAATGATAACTTCCGTATAGTAAAAATAACAACAAAAACAAACAAATAAACAAACAAACAAAAAAAACAAAAATGAAGTAATCCCAAAAATTGAACAGACTTAAAGACTGCTTAACAGCTCGTGTGAGCTGAAAGAATTACAATCTAGGCAAGACTACCTCAACAAAGCACAAGTTTCAAGTCACTGAAGAAAAAACAAAAGAAAACAAAACAAAACAAGCAATCTTTCATTTCAACGCAACATTTGTTGTTGTTGTTGTTTTTGCTTCATTTCATTTTTGCATGTTTTCGCGTTTTTGTGTAATTGGGTCACTAACATCATTAAGGACTTGGAAAGATCTGGAATTGCTGAAATCTTGACGTTTTTGCACCGAGTGTTCTGACCCTGAAGGATGGGAAGGAGAGAGGGGACCGTTGGGGGGGGGGGGGGGCTGGCACCTGAAAACTGTTTTTTTGGCCTTTGACCGTACGTCATTTTGCTGTATGCATACGCAGAATATGTCTTTGGAAACTTGCTAGCGTATGTGGTTGCCGTGGAAAAGGCCCCCATCTTAGATTTTACCCTGTTTTTCAACACCTAATCTTCCCGGTTATTACCGCAGCATTGCTCCAAACTTTACATATCATTCTTAACAACTTATGTCTAAAACGTGACAAGAGCAAATTAAAGTTTCATTGATTTTTTAAAAATATAATAAATTCTTGAAAATGTCATATAGCAAATATGTACAAAATTGGCGTTTTTATTCATTACAAATCGTTTTCTCAAAAAGTAAAAGAAATACAATTAAAAGCCCTTGTCACATTCTTTTTACTGGGTCAAGGAAAATTTGTCGGCCAATTATGACAAAAATGCATTGGTAACCTTTTGAAGAGATAACCACCACCACCACCACCACAACAACACTACAAAAAAAAAGTTTCGAAAAAAACAAACAAATAAAAAAGAAAAAAATGGTGACCATAAAACACACTGAAAAATCTTCAGTATATGATATCGAATTAACCACGGGCCATGAAATATGAAGACGTCTTTCTCTAATGCCCTATGGGTGGAGGGGGGGGGGGCTTGTTTTTCAGCCCAAAATTTGGCCTTCGGGCCTTATATTTGCTATTTAATAAGCTAATATATTCTTGAAGAGACATTTTTTTCTTTCACCTCACTGAATCCGAATAAGAAAGCTCCCTGACAAAACCCCGTGATTTTTTAAACAATAGAAATCCTCACAAGACCCACGTTGAATTCAGCCGTTACTGTTATTAACAGGGACAGAATAAGAGATTTGGCAGTACTATATTTTTACCTCAATTTGATAAGGAATTTTGCTGAATTTTGACTATTCCCTCATCCCCTTAATCTGTAAACAAATCTGTAATATATAATGTTTTAATCCAAGGGACATTGTGAATCTATAATCTGGTAGAGAAATAATTACTTTTTCTAAACGTTCAAAAACCGGAAACTGACCTCATTCTGGCCAATTCGAGAGCCCCTTCCTCTCCCCCTCCCCTTAACAGCTAACATGGCAATATGTTGAAAATAAAATCAATGCACATTTTGACATCTCAGAAAACTCTTTCTATTAGACCGTAGTTAGAAAATTAATGAGAGAATTCTTTTTCTTTTTGTTTTTTTTTTGATGCTTTTTCTTTTCTTTTTGCATTTGCCTCTCTATCTTTTTAAAAGTTGAAATCTCATGAGACCTGAGTATATTGATTTATACTGAAATTGCAAAAACAAATAAGAAGATGAAGAAATGCGTATTTCAGCTTCAGAGATTCGAGAGCCGAACAAATAATCAGGTCAAGCAAAGATGTCCTTTAACTTCCTATTTTCTGAAACCTGGCTTATGTCATGTTTACTGCAAATTTTTTTCTTCAAAGTTATTCCCGATTCTGCTACAAAGGCGGCTGTAGATAAGAGCAACGTTATTTCACTTAATCATTCTTCAATACTTTCCGCTTTTGTCCAGTCTTTCACAAAAACAATTGTGGTCCAATCTTAAAAAAAAGTTTTAGAATGAATCGATCCTCTGATGTAGAGACATGATTAAGACAGGACTATGGACAATGAGGGCAGGAACAGAAAAATTAATAAATGTAGCCAGCATTTTATTCTCAATTCGGATTCCAATGACGGGAATAAAGATACATGTACTCATTAACTCGACTGTAAAAAAAAAAAAACAACAAAAACATGTGAAATAAACCAATTGATGGTTTAGAAACAGTAGAAAAAAAATCAAGCACATTCTCCGGCTATCTTTTGGGAACGAAAATGTTGAACGGCTACAAAAAGTAGGAAGGGTGGTAATGAATGCAAAGGTAACAATGAAGAAAATATTACGTACATTTGCTTCGAAGTAGAGAGCTACAAAATTGAGATCACTCGCTCGGTGAGGAATATAGATGGTAGTTAGCATGAAAATTATGGAGAATCGTGATCGACACACCCATTGCTACAGTCAGCCGTACATCGGTAGTGGTCTCAACAGAATACAACAGAGAAACATTACTATTTGAAAAGAAAACGAACAAAACAAAGCAAAGGTATCGTAATGTACGTCTGCTGCATGGATTCTATTGATGTACAGTCTTGTCCTTTATTTGGTCCCTTTGACATAGGATTTCACTGTAGTAGAGGACTCTTGGAACTGATATAAAGTAAGAGATATATGGATATTGAAAGCCACGTGTAAAAATAATAATAAGAAGAAGAATAAAAGAATAATAATAATCTGTCCCATTCACAGTTTTGGACAATTTCTACAGATTGGTTGTAAAAATTCTTTGTCCAGATAGCAAGCTTCAAGACAGGACTTCTTTATAAATGAAGCAGGGACCATAAGATCTAGAAAGAGAACATGTAGAGAAATGCGAGCTCACCGATACCAAACACGGAGGTAAACACTCTATTGCTGTGGCCTGATATGACACGGGAACGGTCCTCGAGACGTGGCCCTGAGATAGTCTCCAAGGAGGCTGAAATGTCTGAAAAGAGAATTGAATTGAACCCAGAAAGTCTGAGGTGCTCAGCTAAAACAATTCAGAACAAAAGAACGGCAGCAATATGAATTACAGAGGGACATGCAGAATCATTAATTTATTGACATGTTGCTTTTGTTACAGTGTAGGAACGTTCTACTGCAGAAAATACAGAAATTTTGCGGAGAACAAAACAGTATTTACTGGGAACAAGCATTTAAAATACGTATCTCCCCTCAAGCTGCAATTAGTTCTGCATATCAGTTATCTTTTTTCACGGGTAAAGGAATTGCACTTTGTCAAATCAAATATCGGTCCTGCATTTTGTACGTTTCGGAGTTTATAGATATTATTAACACGAGATCTCCATAAAATCAGACCTGCAAAAGCGCCAGTAGTAACTGTTCTTGAATTAGAATAATTATGTTTGTTTAAAACAGACTCCTTAGAAAAACATTTATGAGAAGATACAACAATGCGATCGGTTTACACCTCACAATAGAGCTGCAAGATGAAATAAATGACCGGACTGGCTGTAGCCTTGAAATTTCGGGCTATGTATTCATTGGTCTCTATGAAAAAATGCAGTAAGATCACAGAAACATTAAATGTTTAATTTATCCATCTAAAAATTATATGGTGGCCTTTATCTCATATTTTATTATCACGAAATGTTTGAAAGTGCATTCACATTTTCATA
>JBCEWB010096624.1:0-12270 GCA_039654565.1 Peronia peronii
AGGAGAAAAAGCCAGGCAAGAGAAGGAGGCTGAAGAGGGGGGTCCAATCTATCAAGCTGGAATGTTTTGAGCTAAAAAGAATACGTTATGTCACAAGGAAATGGTTGAAAAACGTCAAAACTGTAGACGCGATTATCTCGAAACCTACTTTTTGAGCACACCTTTCCCTAAGTCTTTTTTATTTACGAACGGATTTACATGAAATTTGGCATGAATTTTCTTACATTTAATAACAAGTATCAGATTCGCAAAATTTTGTTTACTTTTTGAGAAAATGTTGTGGAAGTGCCAGAAAAATGAGAAAAAGTACCATCTTGCCACGTATAAATTTAAAAAATTTGTAGAAGAAAAACTATGGCAAATTTCGAAAAACTGATACTTAGTGCTATTGAAGTCAGGGAATACTACATGTGTGCAAAATTTGAAACGATTTCATTGAAAAACACCGAAGCCTTAGGCTTTTGAAAATTAGCAATTTTTGGGGCTAGAAATCCAATATGGCGGCGTTTCCATGGCAACCAACCATCCAAATTATTTTTTGACACTTTTCTGCCTCTAATTTGGGCATGCTGAATTTAAATATGATGCTAAAAAAAAAAAAGCCTAAATTGAGTACTTTAGAAAATCACTCTCAGGACCCGCCCCTCCCCTTAGACACTACTCTTTGAATTTTACTGGTCTTGTATATGTGAAGAAATGGTTGCGGTGTGGCCTTTTGATATAATCAGTTTCTGACTCCTTTACCGTTTGACGACTAGCTTTTGTGACTCCATGTCCCTACTCATTCTCTCGTGTTGTAATTCTCATTTTTATTAGTATATTATGTACATGTATGTCTCTCAGCGAGTCAGAATGGTCGTGTCAAGAAATAGGGACTGAGTTTGAAGGTGATGGCTGTTTTTATTATTTTTTTCCTTAAGCCTTTCAATCCTGAGATAGTAGGATTATCTCGAGTTTAAGCAGCTGCCTGATTTTTGGTGAGAATTTCTGTGGGTAGAAATTTGGAATTTGGAAACTTTGCTCGGACAGCGGCACGCAGTCTACTCTTTCATCGACTTTGAAATGCCAAGGGTTCTTTAATGTACGTAACGTATATATGGGACCTCCGATATGTATTCGCCCTTACCCAAGAAGGATAGACGTCAGGCTTCCCTACCCAGAGAAAGCCAGGGTCACTGAAAAAATGCAGGTCTTTGGATTCGATCTTCGTGTCCTACCATTCCCCAATGGAGGACCCACGAGTCGAGCCCGGCCAGAACCCGAACCTCATCGACGTGAGTTGTGTTCACCCTGAAGCAGACGCCAAACCGCAGGGCTACCCACGCTGCCTCAGACCCCTCCTTCAGATCAAGTGGCAGGACAAGGTGACAAATACAGGGGTCCTCCAGCGCGCCGGCATCCCAAGCCTGTTTACACTCCTTAGCCGAAAACACCTCAAGTGGCTAGACCACGTACGCCGCATGGACGACGGGCGCATCCCAAAGGACATGCTGTATGGGGAGCTGCACGAGGGTTCCCGCCCCACAGGAAGACCGCACCTCCGGTTCAAGGACGTCTGCAAGCCGGACATGAAGGCAGCCGACAGTGACTTCAACATCTGGAAAAGCTCTGCCGACAACCACCACTGTCAGTGGGGGAGTGAAGAGGGCAGAAACCACCAGAAACGACCAGCTAGCTGACAAGAGGGCAAGGAGAAAAGCAAAGGCAGCCTCTGTGGCTGTGTCAACCCCCTTTGTTTGCAACAACTGTTCGCGAGACTGCCGCTCCGGGGTGGGGCTCCGCAGCCAGTCTAGAAGATGCCATCCCCAATCTTAGCGCTACACCATCGTCTCTCGAGATGAACGGATGCTGAGACAATTTTTAATCTCTGGCAACAATCGAGTTAGCTCAAAACTTTTGACACTAGATGAAAGTGTATGAATTAAGTTTTAAGTAGAGCAATAACTCAGTGTGGTTGGAAATTCACATAATATGACATGTTTTGACTGGCTGTGAGACGTACAACGCTATATTAAATTTCCTTTCTAAATTTGTGTCAGTTTCTTCCTAACAGTGGAATGAAAATACGCGACACGACGAAATCAGCCGCTCGCCAAACTGAGGCGACAGGAGAAATCACGTGTTTTTCAACAGTGAACGAATTTTTAACGTAATTTTTTTCCCTCACAAAGCCCTTCAATATCAATCTCACAATGTATTTCAGAGTTAAATTTGCTGAAATAGATTGAGTACAAGCCCCAAAATTGCAGTTTAGCGGCATGGGCTAACAAAGATTAATAAGGATTTACTAAGGTGATCGGCCATTTTATCACTAAATTGAGCTGCACCAATAGGTCACCCCCATCGTCTTTAATTGCCAATAGCTCGACTTCTACCTAAGTAGAACAAAAAGTTTTTCACACACAGAAAGGGAAATGGATAAGATTAACTTTGACACCAATAACTCCATAAGCTCAAAATTTGACGAGAGCCTTATTTCATCGTGTCGCATCTCTAATACCTCTGGAAAACTGAAATATATTCAACTTTGCGGTTAAGTGAATTCTGGAGTTGGACATGAAGTAACGCCTGTGCCATCTCAGCAGAAGCGATACTTTTTTCGGACGTCAACTAAATTACCTCAACAAAATGCCGGTCAAAATCTTGTGGTCAATTGGACAGACAGAAAATTAAATCCCATTTATTCCCGAGAATTCTGTGGATAACTTTAAAAAGAAATAGTATTTTGCAGATAGTTATTACACTTGTCATGCTGTGCATTGTAGTACAGTATTTTAAGAATCGCTGTGTTCATAATATCTATTTTTGACACACAACTTGTAAAAGAAAAAAAAATCTTTTTTCTGACTTTAGGAATTATTATGTATATATCCATCCATGCTTAGCACACAACTTTTCCCCCCATAATTTCTATTTTCTGATTGTCAGTACCTTTGGACCTATTACAGTTAATTATCATTGTAAAATAAAAATGAAAAAAAATAAGAGTGTAAAACAAAAAGTAAAATAAAAAAATGAATGAATTAAAATGAAAGGAAATAAATAAACAAAATAAAAATTAAACATATAATATAATATAATTGATATAATGTAACATAACATAACATAATATAACATAACATAACATAACATTACATACTGACATAAGGAATTAACAACAACCAGGCATATCTAACAAAATATATGTAATAAATCATTATCATCATTTGGTAATTTGCCGCAGGCTGCAACCTTTAGCGATCACGGTTTGCTACATCTGCCTGTTTCTATATAAGTGACGGATAGCCAGCATGTAATAGCTCTGGAGCAAAACATCCTTTTTAATCCACGCCAATGTCACATCACTGAAAACTCTCTCGGTCCACGAGTCACCATACTGGATAACTCTGTTTCATTCGGAAATTCATGACACAGTGGGAATACATAGTTCAAAATCAGAGGCCTGATTTTGAACGATACAAATAGCTTACTTACTTTTGACAGTAAGCAGATATTAAAATTCCTTTTGTGGATACACCATTCAAATAGATTGAGACGTAAGTCAAAACTAATGTCCATCGGAAGGATGCCTTTAAAAAAAAATTATTATTTTGAAAGACGAGACATGAATTTGTAAAATAGTGCATTTCATATGTAATTTAAAAAAATAAACGGATGAACATAGTGAGACAAAAAGGCGCGAGTTGCAAATCAAGCAAATTCAACCCAAGACGGACACTGTTTTACATGATTACATTATTAGGAGAATTGTCATTATCAAATTCATGTAGCTATGACAAATTATGAAAAAGTATATGCTATTGTATTTCACACTGAACTTAGCCTGATTCTAGTTATCTGTACTGATCTCATTTGCGAACAAGTTCCTTTTGATGCATGCCAAAGTGAGACCACTGGACAACCTTCTCAATTTATGCCAAAACTACGTTATCAGAGACTGCATCTGTTCATTCCAGAATGGCACTGTTTGAACCTCCTCAAGTCACAGCAAAGTCACGTCACTGGGAAATCCCTCCCCACCCCCAACCCCCTTTCCCAGTCCATGCCAAAGTCAGACCACTGGAAAATCCTCTTAATCAACGTCATTAGAAAAGTCCCACGTTTTATAACTCTCTCCCTCCCCCCTCCAATCATTCGACACCAAAGTCACGCCATTGGAAAATCGCCCCCCCCCTCCGCCCTTTTCCAGTGCATGTCAAAGTCAGGCCATTGTAAAACCCTCTCAATCACCAGAAAACCCTCTTAATCCACGTCTCTAGAACGCCCCCCATTCCCTCCCCCTCCCCCCCCCCAACCAACCCACTCCCTTCAATCCACACCAAAGTCACGCCACTGGAAAACCCTCTCCATTTTCGTCAAAGTCACGCCACTGACAGATTGCTTTGGTCACTGATACTGGCGATCTCTCTTGCTCTCACTGGGCAGCATCCTCCTAAACAAGGCAGTTTTCTGTTGGCCATCTGACTCTTCGACGCCATTATCCGCTTGCATATTGCTAAGGTGAAACTAGAACTTTATCTCAGTCTCTTTCTCTCTATTTCTTCATTATTGCTGTTGCTGTTATTATTATTATAATAATCCGGTTATTTTCATCATCAGATGATTGCTCTCTTTTAACTTTTTTTTTTCTTTAAATGGGATGCGGTAGTCTGTATAAGGAAGACGAGAGAAGTGAAGAAAAGGAAGTCGATAGTCAGATAACAGAAAGAGGAAAAAAGAGGATGAAAATGATGAAGAGGTGTAACGATATCAAAGGAAGGAGAGCACAGCAGACAAAGATAGTATGACGTGGCAAATTAAGACCAAGAACAAGAGCGTATGTACAAGAGCTGAATGAGCCATTTTTACAGCCAGCTGGGTTACTTCCTTTGCCAGTTACAAGAGGTATAGGACAAGCATAGCAAAAAGGAAAAAAAAAAAATCACCTTTTCTCTTGTTAATAAACACGTCATGCAAAAACCAGTTATGGGAAAATATCATCACGATAACAAGAAAAATATTTTCATCATATGATGAATTTTCCATGCTTGTGTTATACCTTTTATACTTGGTAAAAGAAAATAATTTGGTTGACCGTCAGAATGGCTCATTATAAATTATAGAGAGTGGGCTCAACAGCTGACACAAATATGGGCCAGGAACAGCTGAGATAAGGAAGGGATTCGACGTGGCTGAGGGGTTACGCGCCTGCTGCTAAAAACTTAGGTCGTGGGCTCGAAATTCTAATCCTACCAGGGCATGGGAAAAATCAAAGGAGTCTGCATTTTTCTTCTATGACTCAACGGTCCCTTGGTCTCTTGAGTAAGGGAGAACGACATCTAGTCTTCTTGGGCAAGGACGAATATCCTGCGGAGATCCTGTATGTTCGTTACGTATGTTGAAGAACACTTTGCAGTTAAAAATCGATGAAGAATAGGTTGAGGCGCTGTCTTCCGGACAAAATTTTCAAATTCTAAATTTCTATCTACAAAAATCTTCACGCACTTAAATACTGAGATAATCTTTCTCTCATGGGACTGAAAGATCACAAATATAATAACAATAAATAAATAAATAAATAAGTAAAAATGAGATCAGGCTCAGACATCGTTGACTTTGCCACAGAATTTAAGGTAGGAAAGGAAAGGGGGAGAACACATAACACACACACATACACACATTCACACACACATAACAGAGACATTAAAGGCACTACATAAACATTAACGTCAGTTAATGCTCACTTCAGTAGTTGATCTGTTCATGAATCATAATAGAACAGTATCAAGAGACTGCATAACATATTGCTCTTAAATACTTTTAAAACAAAATCCTTGTGGTACAATTTGAAATAGCAATATTTTTTTTTAAACAATTATTTTTAAAAATTTAATTTAATATGATATTGCAATCAGTGCCATTTAAACTTTAAGTCAATATGATGTATTTGAGGAGTAACAAAAATAAAAACAAAACAAAGAACAGAATATTTTTTTAAAAAAATATCAACACCTCTCCCTCCCCCCCTCCTCCTCCCCCCCCTCCAAAAAAAAGTTTTTAAAAAAATGAACAATCAACAACAAACAAAGAAACAAACCAAAATTCCCGTCTTTCTCGAGGGCCAAGTATAAAAGTGACAGAAGATCTTCTGTTTTTTTTTTTCCCCATAGTCTACAGTTTGATTGGTTTCATTCTTCTGGCATTTCTAACAGAATTGAGAGTGATCTTTAGCCCCATCCTCATTTTCTGTGTCTTCACGCTTTCTATTTCTCTCCCTCATAGAAAGAAAGAGAAGTTGCTGCTTTTTGAAATCTACTGTGGATCTAAGAAAAAAAAAAGGTCGTTTTTTGCTGTTTTATAATGATCTCTATTAATGTCAAGTGTTGTTTCTAACCACGGTCAGTTCTCTCTCTCTTTCTGTCTGTCTGTCTATCTGTCTATCTCTCTCTCTCACTGTCCCTTTCTAAGTTCTTTTTTGCTGGCTTTTACGTACTCACATACCTCTCTTTTTTCTTCTTTTTAAACAAACCATTGATTATTTCTATTACTTATACACACTGCGTTTAATGTAAAGCTGGAGAGGAGGTAAAAAGTGTATATCAAAGTCCGTATCAGCTGATTCTCTTACAGATGAAACAGAACATCTTTATCCCTGTCCTTTCTATCTCCCAGTCGGTTTTTCGTCTATCTCCCACTTCCGCCCGCATCTCGTACAGGCCCTTGTCAGAAAGCAATCAAATCTCCAACATGAAAGGTCGTATGTCACGATAAGGGCAATTTCACACATACACATGGGCATAAAACAACAGAAGGAGTGCGCCGACACAGAGACAGAATCAACATAAAAATAACCAATCGCTGAGATCGATACATTTATTTGGCCTGAACCTGGTCCCACTTTGATACGACAGGCTCCATGTTTTAGAATGAGCCCATTTACCGGCTAATTTCGGTCAAAGAGGGACCTATTTTAAGAGCTGCTGCTCCATTTATTTTATGGTGTACCCTTTCTCGTCAATACTGCGTCATGCTTCATGAAAATTTTGAACAATAAAAATTACAAGTGAAAGCAATTCAAATTAGAGACTTAATTGGCCAAAGACTGATACAAAACAAAACAAACACAAAAACCAAAACAAAACAAACAACAACAACAACAACAACAAACAACAACAACAACAACAACAAAATCCATTCGTAAGCTGATCTAAGCCCTGGAAAGATCTATTTCAAGAGTGCATGGGTATTATGTCATCTCTTTTTTTCTCCCTCGACCATGACGTCACAATGCCCATCCTTCGCATTATTCTACAAAGGCAAAGATATATTAAAAATACAAAAACTGAATTTGACAATTTACGTGCAAAGTGAACCTCTTTTCAGCGTAAGAGATATCTACTTTAAGTATCAGTGATTTCTGTTTTCATCCACTGTTACTCTGTTATCATTATCCTCACAATTTCTGAAATTCATCATAGAAGAGGACTGAAAAATTAAATAGACTAATTTAATATTCAGAATCAAAGGCCTTTTTACCTTAAATTTAAAAGTGCATTTGCAAGCAATTTCAGATAAAGAAAGCTCAATTTTAATCATTAACGTCTGTGCAGTTCGGACTCTTCCTCTCCATTGGAAACATTTCGGTCATAAATCCATGAACTTTATATCAGAGGAATTTACACAGGAAAATGTTTTCTAAGCAGCTAAAAGGACTCGTCTTCTGTGATTACTGATAATGAAAAAACCAATTCAGCCAAGCCAAAATAGTTGAGAAGCAAAAATTGTGTTTTTTCCCTTTATTTTTACTTAACTGATCCCGTAGCCCATCCAGGCCGCGAGGGTGCTGTATTTCTGACCATCTTATATCAGCTTAATCTTTGGCGGTTGCGAGACACAGGAGGAAGCCGTTAAGTCTGTCCACGGCTGTCCACGTATAAAATGCCTAAAATTATTGCACAGTGTAATAGGGCCATGGAACTCTTTTTACATGTTACAAGATCCTTTGACATATTGGTTATTCGCTTAATCCGAGAAGGCTTTATGTCAGATTTCACTTCAACAAACTAGGAAGCCGGAGAAAGTACCAGTTTACTTCAGGAAATGTTCCCAATGTAGAAAGCCTGGATTACAAAAATATAAAAATGGAAAAAAAAAAAAAAAACCCAATAAAGTCAGGTCTATTAAGGTCCAGTGGGTGAATTTTATTTCAGAAATGCAAAATACGGATTCAGGATTAGTTTCCGGACTGAGAGCATGCGGGAATAATGATAGCCAGTTTGGTTACTGTTCACATATGCTCAAGGATTAGACAAGAGCCAAATTTAGATCTTACAAGATCAAAACCTCAGCTGTGAGCAGAAGGTGGAGATTACGAAATAACGCCCACACCCTCTGTGTGTCGTGAAACAAAGGAAAGATATCGGACAAAGGCTGTCCATAAACTCGATCAAAGACATTTAGGGCCTTTTTATCATATCATTTCTCTTTCTTTTCAATGATTTACCACCAAATTCTTGAAGCGGCAAGGGGATTTAAGATTAAATGTTTATTTATTAGGGGAAAAGATTCCGCTGATTGCCTCAGTTATCTGTTTTATTCTGGTCTTGGGGGTTCTCTGTGTAAGGACTTAATAGAAATATTAAACTGAGCATAAGGAAACCAAAGCATAAACCAAAGGAAAGACTTAGGGTCGGGGAAGGAAAATGACCAGCATAACATCATAGCTAGAGAAAAAGGGATGACGTAATGGGCGTTGGTGGAAGAAATAAAAACGAGATCAGAGCCAGACAGAGAGAGAGAGAGAGAGAGAGAGAGAGAAAGAAAGAGAGAGAAAGAAGAGACAAGAAGAAGAAAAAAAAATGACGAAGAGAGAGAGAGAGAGAGACAGACTGACAGACAGGCAGACAGACAAAGACCGAGAAAAGAGCGAAGGAAGATGGGGGGAAGGGGGTAGAACTAATATAGTGCGTGGGAGTAGTGGTCGTAGCAGTTGTAGTGCAATAGTAATTGTAGTGGTAGAAGCTGTATTATTCTTATTTATAATAGAGTAGTAATGGTTGTAGTAGTAATAGTTGTGGTGATATTAGTAGTGGCGGTGGAGGTAGAAGTAGTGATAGAAGTGGTAGGAGTAGTAACTGTAGCAAAAACAGTAACAATAGCTGAAGTAGTAGCAGTTGTTGCAGCCACAGAAGTAGTGGGTAATAGCAGAAGAAGAAACGCGAAAGAAGAGATTAAAATGACTCAGTGATACAAGCGTAGAAAGTGGACGTGAAAATGACAGCATGAAAGAATCGATCTAATAACTGTAGATGTAGATAAAAAAAATATGCCTTACGTGTGTATGTATGTGTGTGTGTGTTTGATTCTTTGTGTTAGGGTTTAACAACACATCAGCGCGATACGGCTACATGGTTTCGAACACGGTAAGATACGTTTACACATCAAGATGAAGAGAAGAAAGCGGGACACAGGAGCAAGGCGAGAGAGAGAGAGAGAGAACAGATGTCACCCCTGGAATGTTGAGGATGGCATTCCATGGGAGACATCCCATCGATGGCGAGCTTTACCGCCTGCAGGTGGGAGCAAAGAACCTACCTATATTCCCCGGGCCTCCGCGGAATGTGTGTGTGTGTGTGTGTGTGTCGAGGCGTACTAACAGGGAATATATTCATAATATTATTATATTGGAACATGAAAAATCCTGTATTTGAAAAAATACGGAAGGAGAGGAGACAATCTGACCTATATATAAAATATATAAGATATAAAATAGGCTGGTCAGACATATCTGTTTTTCGCTTGGCCACAAAAGAGCCACAAGTGACTACCCGTGTCCTTACATCAGCTGTGGTGGGCTGATTTATGCCAGGCCGGAGATGTAAAGCCAAAGTCGCAGTCATGTGAAATCGCATAATGACAATCAGGCAACTCATTAGCCCAACCCGCGGCACGATGGCGACAGAGGAATGACTTGTTTTTGGAAAAGAAGGACAAAGCTCATACTGATAATATTAGTTCATGACTGTACTTTGTAATGAAATGTCTGGGTAATCATGCCCTCCCTCCTCTCCTCCCCCTCCATCCCACCCCCTCTCCACCCTCCTACGTCTTTCCTCTCAAACTTCCGATTTTATTACTGATGGGCGGATTTTTTTTTTCAAATACTTTTCCAGGACTACGATTATAACTTATTTTGTCGCAATTGATTATAAGTTTGATTGTGAAAATGCTAACTTAGATAGTGTCGTTTCCATTACGGGGCGCCGTGGTCAGAAGTTTAGGCGTCTGCTTCGCGACCAAAAAAGTCACAGATTCGAACACTACGGTGGACCAGATATATAATCTGCTTACTTTTTTTTTTTTTTCGGTGACTCAATGATCCCTTGGCTTCTTGTGCAGGGAAGCAGGGCGTCTAGCCTTCTCGAATAATGGTGAATATATTTCGAACATCCCGGATGTATGTTGCGTATGTAAAGGGGCCCCTCGACAGTTAAAAATCGGATTAAAAGTATGCGCAGATGCTTGCCGTCCGGGAAAAAATTTATAGATTCCAAAAAATTCACAAAAATTCCTTCTGACCAAAGAAGGCAAGCACTTAAAGCCAAAATAATCCTGCTTTTTTGGAATTGAAAGGTTACATACATAATAATCATCATCATCATAAGAAGAAAAACAGGAAGAAACGTCCATGGATCATGATTAACTGTCAAAATAGGAGAGAATGTGGGAAAAAGGGTAGAGAGGAAAATGTTTTATTCTCCCCTGTTTCATAATGTACATAACAGCAGTTTAATTAATGGAAACATTTCTTGCCACTGTGTCTTGTAAGATCTCAGTAAGTTAAGGCCTTTAAGCTATCGTTTTCTGGTATGAAGAGATAATTTATAGTTACCACATCTTTTCATAACCCATCAATTCTTTGTCATGTCATTTGTTTTCTTCCATGTTGATGTATTTTCAAACATCACCCTCCCCCCCCCCCCCCCCCCGCCCATTGTAGTCCTACATAACAATATAAGCCTTGTATCCAGTTAGTACATGGCATCTGGAAAATAATTCACATGCATAGTATGACTTGTAAGACTTTAAGCAACTAGTCCCTCCAACCCCCCCCCCCCCTCCCTCCACCCCACCCCTTGACATTTTTGGCGTTTAGAACATTCATTGAAAGAATAAAAAGCAGGACACAAAATACAGCGAAAGTTAATTTTCTTTCTAACCTACAGGGAAGAAAAACTGGTGATAGATCTTTCGTGTTACTCAAATCACTAGCAACTGGTAACATTGACAATAATTCACAGTATTAAATCATCATCTCATGTTACCTGATTGTGAAGTGACAAAGTACCAGAATAAAAGACCCTCACCTTATTTTCACAAAACTAATGGTGCCGGAAAGAAAGTTTATGTCTATCAAGCATAAAAGAAGCCAGTTGCACAATTCTGCTCCTTGCTGGAGTTTGAGATTTCGAAACAGTAAATTGACCTCAGTACTTAAAAACGTTAAAGCAGAAGATGCTATAAAAATACAAAAACATCTCCAGATATAATTATAATTTATGCTATTAAAAATATAATTTAAAAAAGTATTTGAGTTATTATTTTGATTGAAAGAGAGGCTAACAATGCTAGAAATGTACGGATCTTTGATAGGGAAATATCTGTGACCAAGTAGATCCTTGTGCCAATGACAGAAATAAAATGAAATAACAAATTGAAAATTTAAACTGAAAAACACGACCACAATAAGAACAACAAAATGGTCGGTCTTACACAAGAATTCATTATCTGAAACTTTTGACTGACAAGTCGATTTGTGTGTGATATTATGTGATATGAGAGAAAGAGTAACACAGTTAATAAAGCAGCGAATACATTTCTTTGAAGCTATATAAACCTTGCAAACAAAGTGGGTTATCATTTCATGATAAAGCACAAACAAAATCTATACTTTCTCTTATCTTTTAAAAATGCATATCGTAATTGCCAGACCCACCAGACCGCCGATGGCGATGGCACTAACACTAAAGCCTGAGGCAGCCGCAGACTGCAGCACAGAGATGAATGTCCTGCCGAATCCTTTGGTGTCTGTCATAGACATCAGGCCAGCGGCGATCGACCCATGGGCAATTCCGTCTGCAAGTAAAACAAACACACAAAACATGAACCACAAACTTCAAATTTCTCTGTCTGTCTATCTATCTCGTTTATCTATTTCTTGAGCTTTCTTTGAGATCGTGGGTGGGGGGGGGGGGGGGGGGGGGGGGGGGGGGGGGGGGGGGGGGGGGGGGG
>JBCEWB010096635.1:0-12270 GCA_039654565.1 Peronia peronii
CTATCTATCTATCTATCTATCTATCTATCTATCTATCTATCTATCTATCTATCTATCTATCTATCTATCAACCACTCAATCACTTAATCAATCCTCTAAGAATTCAATCGGTCCATTAGACAATCAAAGGTAACTGAATAATGGCAGTCGATCTATCAGTCAAATAACCGGTCAGTTGCCTCGTCAATGACTCAAGTACATGTATTACATCAATCAATCACTTGATAGATCGATTGATCGTTGTCAGTCAGTTAGTTCATAAATCGATGGCTAATTAAGTAGTTATTTCATTCTCGATCGAACAGACAATCATACTTTCGTCAACTAACTGATCAGTTACGCGACTTGCCCATCAGTCGAGTCATTCAGTCAATCAGCCAATCGACCTGGGCCACGGACAATGGTGAGAACATCCATTAGAGCTAAACCACAGAGCCATCTCGGGTATCTGAATAATTCAGGTGCGGTCACTCCGATGGGGAGGCCCGCTCTCTAAATAATGGTTACGGCCCTGAATGGGCCCAGTGGAGAAATCAGGGATCCACGCGACCAGCGCGTCAAACTGCGGAATTACCTCACCGGTGATTGGTTCGCCATCACGCTGGTTCGAGTTACGTCCCTTGGCTCTTCCGGCCACCTCCTGGTAAACAGGCGACATCAAACGTGGGCTTTACTTTGCACGATTCTATTCCAAGTTAAACTGTTAAATATCTGCTTTTTGTGTTTTGTGAGTGTTTGTGTGTGTATGTGTGTATGTTTACTTTAGCTGTACATGTGTCCGTTTTGAATGGGTTTTCTCTCTGTCCACTTTTTAAAAGAATATTATTATTATTATTTTATTATTATTATTAATTATTTATTTTTTGTGAAGGCATCACTTATACAACAACAAAAAAAAGTTTGCATTTCAAATACATGGTATTTTTTGTTTTGTTTTGTAAATGAATATATTGATTTCCAAACTACCTTGTCCAAGATTGCAATTATAACTCCTCCATTGCATTTTCGTAATAAAGCTTCAATGCAGTTACACACATGTCATGACAATCACCAGCACACACATCAGTCATCGTAGTGGTCACTTTTTTTTTTTAGGTCTGTCTATCCACCTGTCTGTCTGTCTGTCTATTTGTTGGCCTATTTTCTTATCTGTTTTTCTATCTATCTGTCTCGGTTGATCTTTTTATCCATCCATCTACCCCCCCCCCCCCTCCTCTGTACCTTGCTTACTGCCTGTATTTCTTTCTGTCTGTTTGTCCGTCCAGATATCTACATGTGTTTCCAATACATCTTACTGCTTATTTAATGGCTTGTCTACACAACCCGATATATCCTATCCCCCTAACCGAAATAACTTCAGACTTTTGTACGGTGGTGAAAGAAGATTCCAAGTAAAGAAATAAACAAACAAAAAAAAACAAGGAGAAAAACAAAACAAAACAAAACAACTAAACAATCCTATCTTTCTGCACAACACCAGATGTAGAAGTGGTAATCGTAATCCGCCTTTTGTTTTTCTTCATCTAATCCTCGTCTGTCACGTGCCAGACACCGCAACGACATCGCATTCTTATGATAATTTCCCCTGCAATTGAATAATCGACTACCCTCCTGGCCTGCCAATCATTGGGAGAGAATAAATTGTAATCGATACGTGTCTTCTGTCGCGTTGTGACACTGGGGATTGACAGAAACTCGATACTTGACGCCGAATTTCTTCAAGCAGGCACATAATGGATTTGCTAGTAAAAACGGGCGGAATCGAAGGCGTGCATAGACAGTGCGGGGGAAACTTAAGACAGGCATAATGGGAATAATAAAGAATTGTCCTCTGTTGGCAGTATGGCTGTGGTTTTGTCCTGAAACGCCGTATATCTACTGTCACTCGAAATCTATAGTTAGTATGAATATTTTCTACATTTATAGACAGGTTATATAATTTCTTCATTTATTTATAGTTCGAATCCTTGTGGATCTGATAGTATGGGTCTTTTTTTAAAAAATGTATTTTAAAATAAATAATAATTAATTAAGAGAAAGATCACATTCTGGGCACAATATATCCATCATGATCGCCGTTACGAGAATCATTAATTTCAGTATCAATTTATTATTTGCATGATTTGCAATGTTAGTTTAAAACAGATACTATATTATTAACACAAAGGAATAAGAATTAGATGTCAGGCTTTGGAATTTCATGGTAGGTTTCCTAAGTATCGACGAGCAATGAAGGGAATAGAGAGAAATGATCGCCAATGTTTGTTATAGCACCTGAAAAAAGCCAAGAGGATGATCTATTGACAAAGTCATATTATAGCAAAAAGACTGGATTCATTGAGACGAGGCAAATAACCATGCGATACTTTACTTTTATACCAGATCTGCTCTGGAATGAACATACCATCTTTCCCAGGTCAAGCACTTGAAGATTTGGGCTAACGTTCTTTGAAAAAAAAAATAGTAGGTGTATTTCATATTCCTTTATCTTTCTCCATCTGTTTAACTGTAACTCCCTGCTTTATTTATTTATTTATTTATTGTTTATTTATTTATTTATTATTTATTTATTTATTTACTTATTACGTATAATGTATTTGTGTAGCCTTTCAATCCTAAGAAAATAAAATTATCTCGGCTTTGAGTCCTGCCCTGTTCTGGTGAGAAGAATCTGGAATGCGGAATTTTGTCCTAGTAGATAAGGATCCTTTAGCATGCGTAACATGCACGCAGAAGCTCTGAAATACTTTCGCTCTTATCCGAGAAAGCTAGATGTCAGACCTTCCTACCCAAGAAGCCAGGAACTTTTGAGCTATTGAACAATGGTACCGGTTCTAACCTTCTAATCTCTCCCATTCTCTGGTTAGATTCCAATTTGGAATCCTCGATGTAAATTCTTCATCTCCCCCTCCACCCCCACCCCCCACCCCACCCTCAACACACTTCATACTTTAAAAACTGCATTGAGTTCGCCAGTGTGAGAAATTACGAAACGAAATGGTGATTATCTCGACATTTGTTGTTTTTCGTTGCGAAGGCGTTTTGTGAGAGCCTGTTCATTATAGCCAGGCAAGCTGTCAACAGGAAGGCCCAAAGCAGGGGCGAAAGAAAAGTCCCTATTGTCTTAAGATCAGGCTGGGAGATGATATAGATAACGGAGAGAGAGAGAAAAAAGGAAGAAAGTGAGAGAGAGGGGGACAGCGGAGACAAAAGGAAGCTATGCTGGCATGTGACGTAGATAGAGGATTTTGGAGACAAGCTGATCTGTGCTCCATTGTGTCTGTAGGCAAATGAAGTAAGGGGAGAGGAAGGAAAGAAAGGAAGAAAAGAAGAGGCAAGGAACGACGGAAGGGAGGGAGGAAGGACGGAAGGAAGGGGGGAAGGAAGGGGGGAAGGAAGGAAGAAAGGGAGGATGGAAAAAGAAAGGAAGGAGGGAAGGGAGGAAAAAAGGAAGGATATAAGGCAGGCAGAAATAACAGAAAGAAAGAAAGTAGACATAGGCAAGAAAACAAAGATGGACAGAAAAGAGAAAGAAGACATAGAAAATGGGGGCTGGAGGGGGAGGGGGGGAAGGGGGGGAGGGCACGAGTTGAGAGACAGCTGATGAAATAGATGGAGTAGGAAGAAGAAGAACAAGGTGTGTTCTCTCTGAGATTGGACGAGCACATTGTTCAAAGTCCTCTTTGAAAGTCCAAATCTCAATAAGTATGTGAGTTTTTTAACATGAAGAAATGTTGAAAGGAAGAAAAAGCGACCATCGTTGGCTCAAGTTCGTCTTACTCAGAAGTGGTCAGTTTAATTACGATTGTGCTCATCATCATTCTCATCAGAATTTGCGATCATTCACTGTTATATCTTCTTAAGTCTCTGCCTCGAACGGAGCGATTCAGTCTACCTTAGTAAGTTATCATAAGCCGCTATTTTGTTCTTCTTCTTACTAGTAACTACAACTGGGATATTTTTATCCCACTTTTCAAAGTTCCCTCATCTCTTTGCGTGTCATGTTTCCATTGTCAAAGACACCACGAACTCTTTCTTGCAGAGACATTACGCTTCTGTTTCTGTCATCCCATGAGTGCTACATGAGTATATTCCATGTTGCCAAAATGACAGGTAAAGTTATTACTGATACTGACATTGTCGTCGTCGTTGTTATTGTAGTTGGTAGTGGTGCGGGTGGTCATGGTAGTAATGTTGCAGTCGTTGTTGAGTAAAACTCATATCATATATTATCCTGTTCTGATGACAGCTGTATTTTTCACCACAGAGTGTGTTGTACGGCATTGACGTAATTGATGATGAAATAACGATGAAGACGAGAACATAGTGCTTGTTTTTGGAACAGTACTGTCTCCCCTATCATTGTTGTCATCGCTGATGCAGATGTTTTTATCTTTCGTTTAGGCCCACAGAAAGTACTCAGTTCTCGACAGTTTGCGTTTTGAAATGAGGGGTTAGTAAACACAATCAGACGCGTGCAATCCTCCGACACTTTACCAGAAATAGTGTCAGTGATTGTCGTTCATTTATTTACGTTTATTTAGCATGATCAGAGATATGGTAAGAACAACATCAGTCTCTCCATGGGCTACATCGAACACCAGAAAGTCAAAGGGGGAAGAGCAGAAAATCAAAGGGGTTTGCTCATCTCATGCAGACGCTTTCCTAGCCAACCACCCGCAAGAGCGTGCAACATCAGAGCCAGTAACATGTCCTTCTCCTTCTACCCGCCTGAAGACCTGCGTGATAGAAGCCATGATTATTTTCCCGGAATACCTGAAGGTATCGCCAGCTGACGACAAAAGAGACTGATTACAACTAGCTGTGCATAAAATCCATAGGCCTGCTGGTAACTGAAACATGCCAAAGGACAAAACATTTACATTATCTTTGATAATAGTCTTTCTTGTAGATTTTCAGGCGATCTAGATTCAGACTTTGGTTGCTGCTGACGAGATACGATTTTCTTTTTTTTTTTGATTTTTGTTTGTTTGTTTGTTTGTTTGTTTTTTTATATTTTTTATTGAAACTATGGAGATCGACATTGCTTCATTTTCTTATCTCCAGGCCATCACTTATAAATGCTGCACATGTCCTACCTCCATGGCAGCGGAAAGTGTATATGTGATATAGACTAATCAGTAACAGGCCACTTGTCTTGAGCACATACATGTACACCATTTCCAGCAAATATGACCCACCCAGGTGGAACTTCCATAATGTTATGATCACAGGCATGACCTTTATCAGATGAATTAATGGCCAAATAACAACGGTATGATTCCATATGAAGATAACAGAAACGTTGGCCAACGCTCTCTGTCTCCACCTACACATTGAAAACCTGAATGTTCTGTCATAGAACACAGTGAAGTCGAGCGAGAGCACTGTCGTCTTTGGGCCAGTCAGTACCTATCGCTACGTCAGAGCCGATATTGATGCTTCTCAGAGCGCGGTGCCACAGACCACCAAGTTAGGCCCTGGTCTCACTGTATCAAGTTCCCCCGGGCCAGGGCGCCCCTGTCACCTAAATCTTTCTGAGGACTATCATTACCCACCAGAACAACAAAACCAGCCCTCAATATCTGAGAGCTGGAGGGCTACAGCGGAGCAAGGACGGGGTATCAGCCTCTGGTTTCATTGGGACACATTCCACTGGCCTGGGTAACTTTGAGGCAACTTTGATTTAAGGGAACTCTCAGGCGTTTCACTTCCACTCTAACGATACCTATGTGAAGACGATCAAATGATTGTTTAATGTCTAAAGGGTGTCTGAATCGGTCCTTGCAGTTCTAGGCACTTTTTGCAATCTAAATTCCATCCATATTTTGGAAAACTGACATCTCTTTGAATGTTATGTGGTAGATATGCCTTAAATTTCAGACTCAAAGAGAAGGTTGGTCTGATTTGATAGATATATTGAATTTGAGAAATAATTTCAAGTTCTTAGATCTGACAAGTCCATCTTGTACGCGAAATAACTGTCTTTTTCATATAAACCGACCGTTTACAAAGACATAAAAAGTACGTTTTGTATTGAAATAAATATCCCAGATGCTGAATGACGGCCATTTGCATTTAGATCTCTCTGGGTGTTGACTATTTATTGACATGAACTTCTATCAATAGAAGCAGACAATTTCACTGAGAATACCTATAGACAACTCACTGGCATAAATCACGGGCTCTTGACTGATATTTACTATAGACTGCCTACTGACATTAATAACAGACTACCTCCTGACATTAATTGTCGATCTCACAGCATCGTGTGTATAGACTTAACAACTAGAGTAACAGACAGACCAGGGTGCCCCAGTGCAAATCCATCGATTCACCCATAGATCATCCTGATTTATGACGTCACACTGCGAGCTGAAATTGTGAACAACATTGAGGTGGAGGAGATCTTGTTTCAAGCCATACATCAAGTCAGAATTGGCGAAGTTTTAAATCTGTTCACGGAGTTAGAAACAGATTAATGCAGAATGACTCTGCCTGGGCTGTATAATGTTTTAGATCATAGACTGACAACAATTTATGTGCTTGCGATACGGTTTCAGTCTCGGACTTCTAGGATCTACGAATCTATTTATGTTTGTAAATGAACTTTTGGGATTGACGACATTTATTTAAGCAGCGAAGTGCTTGTCCTGAAAATGGCTGAATATCATACTTTGTTCATCAGTGCTGAATTTTCGAATCCGTCGCTTTCCGAAGAGCCGCTGATGTCATACACATTGTATATGTTGATCACTGTACTACATCAGCAACAACCACAAGTAGAATTAACAATGAACACTAACAACTTTTACTTCCACTTCAACAACGACCACTTCGTCTACATCAGTGCTCCTATTTCTACACTAACGCTACCACGCACAAGTACTTATATGGAGACTTCTACACTAATAGTAATACTGCTACAATATTACTACTTCGAAAGCGTTGGCGACAGCCATGACCCTACAACGACGATAAAAGGCACCGCCACTATAGGCCCCAAAACACGAGATAACCACACTCCCCTGGAGGTTGAAAGGCTATCGAACAACGTAACGCCCCAAAACACAACGTTACCGCATGCTCTAGCTAGCTAAGAGCAATTCGCATCGTGATAACAAGGGTGAGCACTGTATGCAATATGAGTGCTATGCTGTCGTTTCTGACATTATCATTCTTTCGATGACCAATGTCATCAATGTCCTTATAACAAACGCTGTGGTAAAAATTACGTCTGTCACCAGAAACAGGATTAGAGATGATATAAGTTTAACCCAACAACAACTCCAGCATTATCACCATGACCACCTCCATCACAAACAACCACGACAACAACGATGTTGGTGATAGCAATAGTAACAGCTTTTATTATCTCCTACGCAACGACTGCAATAACACATAGAAAAAAATACAACGATATTGTCAACAACAACAACAACAGCCACAACAACATTAAGAACAGCAGCAGCAGCGACACCACCACCACCATCACCACCACCAACAGCAACAACAGCAACAACAACAGCAACAACAGCGGCAGCAGTAGGAACAAAAACAACAGCAACATCACAACAATAGCAAACACAACAACAACGATAATATGAGCAACAGCAGCACTACCACAAACAACAACATACCACATACCTTTAGACAATGGCCTGCGGGTGGCCCTCCTGTCCAACCTTTCGAGCCAACAGGTAGCGCTATCGGTTGCCACATCTATGGCTCGGGTTCCAATGCTCACCCGTAAGACCGCCTTGCCTACATTGAAGTGTTAGCTCGTAAATTTTCCCTGGCAGTATAGGGGATCAGGTGGCGGATTAACGCCCTCCACGGTATCGTGACCCACCAAGACAATTAGACCAGTATGGACGCCCCTGGACCCTGTTTCTTTCATTATGTTGTTGTATTGTTCAGTTTGGTGGGTTTTGATATGGAATTGTTCAGTTTGGTGGGTTTTGATATGGAGGACGCAGAATGTTGATGTTCAGTCTTCAGATGTAGTGATAGTATAACAATGTTGTAGGATAAGTGTTCTTTGTCTGTGTATTCATTTTGTTGTTGATTCGTTGATAATGGTCTTGGTGGTGGTAGTGGTGGTGATGGTAATGGTACTGGTGTGATGATGTTGAGATGATGGTAGTGGTAGTAATGGTAGTGGAGTGATGGTGTTGTTCGACGAAGAGCCAAGCGGGCTCGAAAATTTGGCTAGCGTTACAAATTCATTTTATTAGCTCAATTCTAAATTTTTCATATTGTTTTTCAACTTTTTTGGTGTATTTGATTAGTTGCTCTGTCTTAATTTTAAGACATTTTTCGTTAATTTATGATGTAGTGGTGGTGGTGATGGTTGTGGTGCTGATGATGGTGATGGTATTAGTGATGGCATTAGTGTGATGGTGTTGTTGGTGATGGTAGAAGTGGTATGGTTGTGGTGGTAATGGTGTGATGGTGATGATGGTAGTGGTGATGATGGTAAAGGTAGTTATGGTGATGGTAACAGTAGTGGGTTGACGATGGTATTGGTAAGGTTGCGGACAGGGATGGGGTGGGCGGGGGGAGGAGAAATATATACTACGCATGCAATTGTATGTGTAAATATGTACTGTATAATATTGGATCATTATGTGTGAATCAATTATATGATTCTCTAAATATAATTACAAAATAAATAACAAACGGAAATCAGTAGTCTGAAAAGGGCTGACAGGGGAGGAAGGAGGGGAGGGGGAGGGGTGAAGAGCAAAGAAGAAGTACATTTACTTTTATTTTCTTTCTTCTTTCTTTCTCCGTCTTTCTTTCTTCCTTTCCTGTTTAGTTTCTTCTTTCTGTCTTTTTTCTGTATTACTTTCTTTCTTTCTCTTTTTTCTTTTTTTCTTTTTTTTTTCTTTTTCTATTTAGGTCTATTTCAATCTTCTGTTTTCAATCTCAAAGACCTGAAGCATATTTTCATTAAAAAAAAAAAAAAAAGAAATTATTATCTGTAGACCGGATCATATTTCTATGATCTCATTGTGAGACTAAGTTCTGCCCAAGGCATATTGGTCGGAAATATATTATTCTTTGCTAATAATAACTAAGTAAGGTGCTCATATAAAACATCTAACATGTTATTTCCAGTCATCTGAGCTCATTCCTAACCATGCATCAAATGAATCGCTATGGCTAATGAGGGATAGTCTTTTAGAATCAGTTCTTCACGCCGTTGTATTCAATTCCATTCTATTCTTTCATTCACGTTCTTATTCCCTCTTCATTCCGCTACTCATCCATCTTTCTTCTTACATGCTAACAGGAAATCGTAGATCTGCATACGATTAAGAATGTTCTAGAAAATCAATTTCCCCGCATGTCAGTCTGAAGCGCTAGTTCTGTCTTTCTGTCAGGCAGGTGAAGTGTTGGTTATCTGCACACCAATAGTTGCACACCGCGTCCCACAAAGGGGGTGATGTATAGGTGTGCACCTTACCGCACTATGCGGGACGGTTCACTTAGATATCTGCTTGTATCAACATCTTGTCGTCCCAGAATTATATTGTCCTAACAACAACAGCTCTATGTTGTAGATAGGACACTTTCATTCTGGGGTGACGATATCGTTTATTCTATTGGCTGAAGAAAAGCAAAACAAGTACTTTTTGGCTTCATTTGAGAGGACGGTCTTTTGACACTGTTTCGCTCTCAGATATCGTAATAATTCATTTCCTGAATAGAATAATCTCATCCACTGTAGTATTGTTAGAAATTATCAAGGTCAAGAAGGAAAAAAGGTGATAGAAAGGTATTGTATTTTGGTTTTCTCTCTATTTTTCTTGAGATGTAGATTTAACATATTTTGGCACACCTATTTTTGTTGTTGTTGTTTTTTTCCAGCTGAATAACTGATGAGGAACGTCGTCCAACCTCTCGAGTCACGCTAGTATCTCAGAGGGTTTCTACATTATTTTCTTTCCATTTTTGAAGCCTGGATTTTGTGTGCTAAAACTAAACTAGATGTACATGAGGAAGAATAAGCTGTGATGGTGTATTGGCTCCAAACAGTCTTCTTAATTTCGCGGATGAAAAGAAAAAGAGAATGTTATCCGTGCACATTTCTTTTCTTTCTTCCGTCCTTGTTTTTTGTTTTGTTTTTTATTCGAAATTCTCGTAGTTATTGTTGAGGTATCTGTGTTCTGCCTGTGTCAACGAAATCGACTAAGCCCATTCGTCAATATTGTCGTGACCCCTGACAGAACTGACCTCATATCGTTTGTCACTGTCATTGTCAGTCTCACATCTTCTTTCCTTCATTACATAATGATAATAACTATAATAATAATAATAATAATAACAATAGATATGTCTTATCTATTTCCCATTGTAAGGAGCCATTCTGACCGTTAGCCAAATTCCTTCTCTAAGCTAAGTAGATGAGGTGTAAATCAAGAATTGTAAAGAAAGAAAACAATTTTTTTTCTGGAATCATTGAAACATTATAAATGCAAAATTTTGAAAAAAAAAGTCATATGATTTTAATTTTATTTTTCATCATGATATTATAATACTTTACAATTTTTTTGTCCTATGTTACAAATAGCAAAAACAAAAAATGAAACGATTTTGTCTTTCTTTACAACACTTGCGTTATCTACATAGCAAAGGAAAGTGTGCTGACTGTTATCCCCCCCCCCCTTCCCCCAAATAGTTGGTTAGTTGTTCAAACTGTCAGTTTTTCCTAACAGCGCAAAAGGGTTTTAAAGAGACATTTAAAAAATGGGAAACTTATTTTGCTACCCCGAAATGTCTTTGCATGATCACCAGGGCAACATTTACTACAGCCTTCCCATGGAATTGATCGTTAACGAAATCTATAGAAATTTTTCCTGTGTGCTGAGTGATCAGTTTCAGTACGCAGACACCGTATCCTGTATTCACGACATTCAGGTCCAATGAATCTTTAACCACTAGTTCTACTCTTTCATACTGTCTCAAAATGAAGAAACAGTGATCAGTAATAGAGGACAGCATGTGATAAATAACTTATCATAAGTTATGCACTTCCAGTGACGCGACCTTTGCTGTATATTACAAAAGCTTGGCATCTTTTGAAGTATTTGATCAAAAGAAACTGCTGGCGTTCTCGGGGACTTTTAATTCTAATTTTATTTCATTTGTTTCTATTCTTTTTTCTATTTTATTTATTTATTTGTTATTTATTTATTTATTTATTTATTTATTTATTCACCAATCTTTTTTCATTTTTTTCTTTTCTTTTTTTTTTTGTCCAGAAGGGACACTATTTATTGGCTGGTTTTCAACGAAACAAATAAAAACTGATGAAGGTTTCAAACAGACATTGATGTACATATAATAAATATAATTATGAAAACAAATATACTCATGCAGTGGCATTGAAACGTGAACTGTACATGTCCTAAAGAATGCCGTGCGTGACCTGTTGTATCATAAATTTGAGATCACCCCACTGACAGAGAAGCCGAGGAGACCACACCTATAATAGTCATGTTGCTGTTATGTTGCTTTATCATTGTTAATTGACAGTATGTACGTGGTACAATTGCCACTGTGAGTGGCCGAGTTCTGATAGCGGCGACAACAATAATATTCGCCTTTGATAAGTAAAGTTTCAAACAGAAAAGCAAACAAGCAAACAAACAAAGAAAAACAGATTTAAAAAAACGCAATACTGAACAGTTATTCTTATCCACATTACACGGATATCGTTAAATAGTAGTAATCACAATGATGACAGCAAACACCAGGATAGGAAATATGAACAGGAAATTTGAATTGTTCCGTTTCTTTTTCTAAATTTCTGTCTGTATTAAAAAAAAACAAAAAAACAGTACGTATTCGGTTTATGATTTATGGGGTGTCAAAATGAAAATTTCAGATTGCATTTTAGATCTGTATAGCGGAGCCTATTTTTAACAGAAAATGTCATTTGGGGAGGTGGTACGGTTTTAAGAGAACAACTGACACATTCGTTTGGCATTGTTTTATTTATGTTGGAGAAGATGGTTATAATTGCAAATGGCAGTTTTCAAATTTCAGACAGATGTGCATAACGAATATCGTCATTTCAACCACACAGCGTCTATGGTGGCTGTAATGTGGGCTTGGACTAATCTGTCCAGATTCGTCCTAATATTCTGGTTACTTGCATTATCATTTGTTATTTATTTATTTTTTTTTCGGTTTGGAGCGGGGGGGGGGGGGGGGGGGGGGAGTGGGGAAGGGGGGGGGGGTGGGGAAAGGGTCCCCTCC
>JBCEWB010096667.1:0-12269 GCA_039654565.1 Peronia peronii
TAGATAGATAGATAGATAGATAGATAGATAGATAGATAGATAGATAGATAGATAGATAGATAGATAGATAGACAAGAGTACAAAAAGACGTACAAAGAGCCAAATGACAGGTAGACTGAAATACAGGTAGACAGGTTAGCGCGTTAGCGAAACAATGCTATATCTGTGGTAGAATGTCATGAATTTTAAATTTCATGAATTTTTAATTTTAGATGCAAGTATGCGGATTATTGATATTAGAATTCAACAAGTCAGTTCTTCGTTATGTCATTCTAGATTAGATTTAGTCTGGTTTTTGTCTGAATTACCCAACTGTAAACATAGGCCATAGTGAAACAGGAAGTTGTAATATTGAATGGATTTGAAAGTTAACCAAATAAACCAAAAAATAGGCTTAGCTCTAGATGTAGGATGTTTGGTTAAGAAAGGATGATACTGAGTGTCGCGAGGCCAAATTATAAGTTGCTCTAAGGTCAGAAAATCGAAATAATACATCTGGCAAACAAAATATTTCTAAATATTTACGCCTGGTATGCACAAACCACTGAAGTAGTTGAATTTAAAAATTTACTGGCAGCCCTCATTCGTCATCGTATGATTAGTAAGATGTTCTCCTCATTTGTCACCATGTGGAGGATACAATTTTCCCTATTGTCAACCGCAAGATGGGTAGCCTAAAGGAGGGACATGTTGAGCTGTGGTGGCTGCCAGTGCCACAGTGTCACTTCAGCGTTATCTTTTCTCTGGCTTTCCGCCCAGAGTATCTGGTGTTGTATGTATCTATTCTGTGGTGTTGTAGGCCTAGATGGATGGGTGGTTAGAAGGCACCCGCATGACGTGACCAAAGCACTTGTTGATTTTCATAGACATAACAGTATAACTAAATCCAGTGCGCATATGCCGTCCTATCGGCCATGGCGGCCCCATTAGATCGAGGCTCGGGCGGCTAAACTATGGGAGCCGACCGGGCTCAGGAAAGAAGCTCGTACAGCAGCACACACACACCACACACACACACACACACACACACACACACACACACACACACACTTTGTGAGCAGAAGATTTAGGCCTAAGGCGAGTAAAAAAGACGAAAAAAAAAATGGAGTGTAAAAGGAAAAAATTATAACAATTGATAAAAAAAGGAAACTGAAGGAAGGCCTAATAAGCAACAGTTCATTATACCTGGTGCTAATTAGTCACCTTGTTCAACTAATATGAAAGAAAAGGGAAGAAAATAAAGTAAGAAATATTGAAAGCAAAAGAGAAGAATGTCAAAGTAATTAAGTTAGTTGTAAATAAGTGAATAGAAAACAGATTAGGTCCTGTTGTAAAAAATATATAAATATATATATAGAAAGAAAGGAAAACCAAAATGGACATAGATATAATCTAACACTGAAAAATGAAAAAGGTCTAGCTCCTGAATGTAAAAAATGACTGTGCATAATGATTAGCTAATTTGTAACAGACCTTCAATCTCTCGGACTACAGTAGGCTATGTTACAATTGAGAATACCAGTGAGCGTCACTTACTTTCAACACAATGTAGATCTAGATCTAGAACTAGAACTAGCCAATGAAGCTCACCGGACCTTGAAGATTTTTTTTTACTTATATCATAGATCTAGCTCAGGTATTCTATCCTATGGAATGGTGGATTGATTAACGCATTTTGAATTCAACTGTACATAAAAATTAGATCTAGTAAACTTAGGAAATCTACCTGAGAAATGAATACAAGGAATCCCGCGTAGCTTTACAACAACAACAACAAAGAATGTTGTCAAAGAATAGGAGTAAAAAAAATTGTTGTTGTTTGTAAATATATATGTAATCTCCTTATAAATTTTATTATCATAATAAAAAATTAAAATCGAAATATGTGTTATGTTTATAGTTTTTATTTGAAGAGCAGTTTATTAAGAGTTTTTATCCCAAAGCTGGATTGTAAGACATAGGAAACAGAATGATAATTAAATTGAAAATCAGGATCAGCAAAGACAAGAATTGTTGTTAAGTTACTAAATTTACCCGAAGTGTGGTTTGGGATGCACGGTTAAGTCAATGTTGCGCTCCACTATTGAAAGGTATTATGGCTTATGTCAATGGAACTTATAAGAATAAAAATAAAAAAGTCGATATATTGATATATACCTTCCTGAGACAGTAAAGTTAGCTTATATCCGACATGTCATTGTGTCTAGCCTAAATATACAAGATCTGAAATTGAGACGATCTACTGCGCTGTCGAGTTCACAACATCAATATTCTGCATGTTCGGTGATCGAATCCTGTGTCAACACCCTGTAGCCGTATATGTACATCCTTCCTGTTTGGCCTGATAGAAAGCCGAACTGTTTCCAAAATCCTTATCCAAGAGATGATAAATACATATATAGATAGCTTACTGTAAATTGTCCTGAGCGTGTCCTGCATGTCTCAGGAATGATTTCACCCAAAGCTTGAGGTGATAATTATGTTGAAAAGTTCGTCTTCATAGGCTGAAAAGCTTATAAAAACCGTAACATATGACCTCCCTGTAGCAAGGAACCTCAAAGTGGCTGTCAAACGTTCATGAGGGGAAATAGTCGCTCTCACCATAGTGTCATGCTTTTCAATATGAGGGGTTAAAAGGTTCAACAGTCCCATGTAGGTTTCTTCATCCATACATAGGTAGTTGTGAAAATCACTTGGATACAATCGCAGTTCATTGAGAAGATTGGTATGGTGTGGGTGAAGATATCTCGTTCAAGACGCCATTGTTTTGACCAGAAAGTCCTGTTTCTAATTCTGTTTCTTTTCTTTTTTCTTTCTTTTTTTTTCATTAGTAGAGAACATACAATTAGTCCCACAAATAGCATTTTGTTTGTCCGTCGCCATTCCGTTCATGAAAGATTCTCCTTATATAGAGACGACTCTGTGATTAATTAAACAAACAGGTCGGCATTTCGCGCGAAAAATATCCTCAGGTGTGGTTGGTGCGTATGTTCAAAAAATATCCTCAGGCCAGGCTCGAGGCGAGGCTCCAAGACAGGCTCGTGGTCGGACTCGTACCTGTGTGGGCCGCTTTAAAGACAGAATTTTCTGCATTGTTATTGTTGTTGTTGTGATGAAGGTGACGGCCTCGGCAATCTGATATGAGGATATCCATCCGTATGAATCACAAAGGCAAATTTTGCAAGGGAGGAGGAGAAATAAAGGTGCAAGAGAGAGAGAGAAATATAAGAATTGCGACGAAAAAAAAAAAGAGAAAAGAAAGTGACATCTGAAGAGACAAGAGTGCGAGAGAGAGAAGAGAGAGACAGAATGGATGAAGGAAGCAAGCATGGTGATGAAGAAAATGAAATGCTAAGCTAGAGAAATAGAAGGAAGTGAATATGTGTGGGAAAAAGCAAAACTATAACATGTCTTAAGTTTGTCTACATCTTCTATTATAAGATGTTGGAGATGATGTGAAGGACATGTATGAAAAAAAAACATGAATCTATTATGTCTCTTGAATTTGCATGAACGTTTTATCATGTTCAAAAACTTATTGTCGATTTCCAACATTACTTTGTTATTGCTTAGCATTGCATTTGATTCGGTATTTTATAAAACAACTGTCTATTTACAGTTCTTTAGTCGTGGTGATATCCAGTAGAATGTTATACATGTACTACAACCATAAACAGTACAACCATTACTCCAGAGTGTACAAAATACTGAGTGTGTGCTTTCTCAACAAGGATAAATTAACTATTCCATATTCTTTTTTGTTTTGTTTTATTTTTTGTTTTTATTTTTATTTTTTTATGTGTCAAAAATATGAACGAATGTAGCTAAATTGATGCGAATAAATCGCATTTTATAACTTAAAAGCCTCGGTGTGTTCAGGATTATTTATAACTCTTGTTCCATGTTAGATTCGTGTTAAGATTTATGTATATTATTAACCATTTGTGTTTCACTTTTTGTTTCATGTTTGTTTTAAAGAATTGTGTTAGTTCAATCAATGCTAGGTAATTAAGGTTATTAATAATACTAAATAGTATTCACTCTCATGTAGTGCAACCTCTAAGCGCTTTACAATTTATTTTTACCATGACAGGACCAGCAGACAAAAGAAAATGACAATTTTTGATTACATTAAGGAGGGCGGGGGGGGGGGGAGGGGGGGTGCCTAAGTTGGCCAATCTTACCAGAATATAACAGGTGCAAAATGTTCCTATGACTGAAAAATTATTTATTACAGAATTTTTGTATATGGGGGAATAGTCGAATTTCAGCAAAACTCCCTATCAAATTGAGGGGAAAGATGGTCAAGCAAATCTGTTATTCTGCCTCCATTGCTATCAGCAACTACTGCTTCAACAAGCATCTTTTGAGGATTTCTACTGTTAAAAAAGTCATTGGATTTTTGTCTGGCAGCTTACTGATTCAGATTCAGCGAAGTGAAAAAAAGAAAATGTCCTCACAAGAATTTATTAGCTTATGAGATAACAAATATAAGGCGGCAAAGTCACATTTGAGGCCCCAAAAGGCATTAGAGAGAGAGAGACGGTTTCATATTTTATGGTCCCTGTTTACTTTAATGTCCTCTCTCCAAATTGTAGTTTTGTCCATACTGAAGTTTTTTTTTTCTTATATGTTTTATAATCAAATGATTTTGGATTTTTTTTTCTTTTTTGATATCCCCTCCAAAAGGTACCAATGTATTTTCATCATATTTGGTCTAAATACTTTCACTGACATATTAAAGAAAATGGAAGTGACTTTTTTTGTATTTCTTTGACTTTTTTATAAAACAATTTTTTACCGAAACAATAAATGCAATTTTGTACAGATTTAACTTATGGCATTTTAAAAATTCATTAAAACGATAATTATCAATGAAATTTTAATTCGTCCTCTCTCAGTTTAGACATTTGATGTCAGAAATGACGTGCAAAATAAGGAACGATTTGATGCGACAGTAACAGAAGAGGCAGATTTTAAAAAAACAGGGCAAAATCCAAGGTGGCGGCCGTTTTCATGGTAATCAGACACGCTGGCAAGTTTCCAGGGACATATTCTGAATCAGACAAACATCCCAATTGCACATGTATATAGAAAAATAACCAAAGGTCAAAGGAAGCAAAACGTTTTCAGGTGCAGTCGCATATTTTTTATCTCATCGATAACAAAACTTAACATTATTCGGGAGCGATTGGATGCGTAGAAAAGAGGATATTATCGGCTGTTTTCCACTACGTGCAGTGTGAACAAACAAACAAAAATCAGAAAAACAGATAGACAAATAGACAGACAGACAGACAGATAGATAGAGAGAGAAAGAGAAGTGACACAGAGAGAGAGAGATAGATAGATGGACAGATAGATAGGCGGACAGGCAGGCAGGCAGGCAGGCAGGCAGGCAGACAGACAGACAGACAGACAGACAGATAGATAGACCGCTTCGACAGATGATAACTGTAGACATTTGTTTTTATGCAAATCGTATTTAAAAAAAGGGTTACTTAAACAATTTTCTGATAATTGCTTTGCTCAGGAGACAGATTTAACCGTGTATTAAATGCAAGGGAGAAAGTAGAAAATCAATCTCTATGACGATTCTGAGCCATTTTCTTTTTTCATAGATTTTTTTATAATAAATCGTAAGTTGCTTGTTCAAGGCATTGCTCGGAGAGATTTAAGTGCCGAATGCGTGTTATACTTTGAGAATGTAAGTGTAAATTTAGGTCTATGTGCTCTTCAACACCTAAGGAGATACACTTAAGGGGCACGTGTAGGACTACTGACATTTATACACAAGCGATATTATAACACCTGCCACGAATTCGAAACGAGTCAAATATGACCATGGACTTGGGTTGATAGGAAGGATAATGTATTGTAAGGGACATAATCGGCACTACATCAAGTTTCTCAAATGTTTGCATTTATCTCTCTTTAAAAAGTGATTTTTCGATGAGGCGGCCTGAGAAGAAGGGGATCATGTCGCCGGGACAGTTTTCGAGATATAGGGCAAAATAAAAAGATAAAAATGTGACCTCAGATCAAAGTTGAGTTTTTGGCACCAAAGCAATCTTTAACCATTTCTACACATTGTGTTAAAAGGATACAACGATCTGAACCTCCTAAATATTCTAAAATGTTTATTTTCTGATTCTAACAAGTTGTGTTTCTGCCAAAAATCGTCCGAAAAAAATACCATTCTAACACAGTACTTTGTGGAGGCTTTTCAGCATATATTACGGTAATGGAACCCTAGCTTACCGCATGCCGTTGTTTTCGTCTTTTTCCGCTCCTTGTCGTGGTGCCGAGTGCATATGAATACAAAGTATGGCATCCGAGTGAAAAGAAGTACAAAAGTTTGTAAACATTACCACGTTGAGCCGGCTTCACTTTGTAATTTCCAGAGCTCCTCGTGCTTTCCTTTTCAGTATGGACATAAATACATTGTTTCAATTAATAAATAAGACTTCTGACACTGAACATGTTCATTTTCTTTGCAAAATGTGGTTTTTAATCGTGCTATAAGACTAACTGTGTGGCCAATATACGACTAGCTATTACCAAGAGAAAAAAAAAATAATGGCATCCTCGTCGCTGTCGGCGCGACACCCTGATTTCATTCTATCTGCAGAGAATAATTAAAATAGATAAGGTATTGTTTGTTAAGTTTTCAAGTATTATTTTTTTATTTATGTATTCCTATCTTAAATGACAGCTATGACGGAAACAGCGTTGTTGTTGTTGTTGTGTTGGGGTTTAACGGCACATCAGCACGATAAGGGTTGTATTGTGCCTAACAAGGTGGAAACATTTAAACAGTGAAATTCTGATCAACGTATATAGAGCTAAAATATAGCCCTGAACGGACAACACATTTATGAGTTATAAAAGGATATCACAATGTATATATGGATATATAAAAATTTGGGTTATCAAATATTGTATAATAAAGCTAAAAGATTGATGTGAGCAATTTTACGGTGTCCCGTGGGGATCAGTCGTATGCTATCACAGTATCTGTTATAAAACGATTTTTAAAATTTGTCATACAGACCAACCTGGCGTAAAAAGCTCAGGATGGTCTGCGGCTTCGTTTTATTAAATAGGTCCTTCTGAGAGCGACTCGAGAAGCGCGTCTCTGAAGTCGGCGCAGTCGATTAATATATGTGCGACCATCAGTTGACAGTGACAGGCCGCACACTGTGGGGGCATTTCTCTTCTGAGAAAAAAAGAGTGGGTGAGATGAGAGTGACCTAAACGTTTGCGGTTGAGGACCACCTGGTCTCGTCTTCGGGGCTGAGCAGACCCTAGCCAAGCTCTAAGGTCTGGTTGTATAGAGAAAAGTTTGTTTGCAGTCTGTTGATTCCATCGCTGTCGCCATCGCGATTTGATGTACTCATTGATGATCCAGATGAGGGACTCCTTCATCCAGGGGATCTAAGATCAGGCCGACCTTAGCAATGGAATCTGCTGCCTCAGTTCCTGCAATACCCACGTGACTCGGTACCCAGCAGAACGCGACTCGACGCCGCCCCCTTCTGAATAGACTTTGAAGGCCTTGCAGGAGGTGAGTTACTCTGTCATCGCTAAACGTAGGGTTATTCAGGGCTAGGAGCAGGGACATGGAGTCTGAGAAGATCAGAAAATTTTTATGTTTGGACCTACTTATGAGGCCTTAGCCTCAGTCGTGAAGATGGAGGATTTCGGGTTGAGGCCACAGCATGTATTACCCAGGACAAAGAAAGAGCCGGCGCCGACGGCCTTGTGGTCTTGGATCCGTCTGTGAACAAATGCTCGAAGTCAGGGTGATCAGAGATCACCCCTGCAAGCATCCACTCAAAGACTTCCTTGGTGGTGTCTCGTTTAGTTCCCGCTGCTAGGTCAAAGATCACGCGTAGTCTTTAGATCCGCCAAGGCGGGACGCTTGGAAATGGGTTAAATCTCATCTCACCCTGTCCGATCCCAGCCTCCGTGAGCAAAGACTGAAAGCGGACGCCAAAGGTGGGAGATCTCTCGAACATGTCCACCAAACTGGGTTCGAAGTCATGCTCGTAGACTGGGTTTTTTGGGTGTGATAAGATTTTGACTCCGTACTGAAGGGATAGTTTGTCCCTTCTGTCTCGGAGAGAGGATTCGTTGGCTGCAACGTATAGACTTTCCACTGGGGAGGTGCGATATGTGCCCCAGGGATAGTCTAAAGCCTTGATGGTGGACAGTGTCAAGTTTTTGGAGGTAGCATTGCTTGGCCGAGCGGTAGACAATGCTACTGTAGTCTAATTTAGAGAGGACAAGGAAACGGTACAGGCGCAGCATGGAGTCTGTATCAGCACACCACTCCGCCCCTGATACCGCCTTAAGTATGTTCAGTGCTTTCGATGAAGTGGTTCGCAAGTGATTAATATGGGGAATAAAGGTCAGTTTTCGATCAAATATCACACCCAGACATTTGGCCTCATCCTTGACAGAGATCCGATGTTTCTCGGCGGGAAACAGATGCGGATCCCTGCAGTGCATTTTTCTGCAAAAATGAACGACTATAATTTTCTGTGTGGAAAACGTGAAGCCGTTGGTATCCACCCATCCCTAGAGGGTGGCCAAGGTTGCCTGAAGTTGTCTCTCAATAGTAGGCATCCTCTGGGCCCTGTAGCAGAAGAGAAAGTTATCTACATACAGGGAACAATTGGTTCCCTGAGCCAGCCGATCTGCGATGGAGTTTATTTTGATGTCAAACAGCATGGGCGAGAAGATGCTCCTCTGTGGAACTCCCTCTTCCTGTTCAAAGGAATCAGAAAGAGTTGAATTGAGGCGGATGCTGAAGTGCCGCCCACTCAGGAAGTTCTGAATGAAAGTGGGAAGATTACCACGGAAGCCCAGCCGATGAAAATCCCTCAAAATACCAAATTTCCATGTGGTGCAGAAGGCCCTCTCCAAATCGAAGAAGATCGCCACCACGTGCCGCTGTGCAAAGGTTTCTCGGACGAAAATTTCCAGGCGGACGAGATGGTCCGTGGTGGAACGCTTTGCCCGGAAGCCGCACTGAAAGGCCGAAAGACACTCTTTGTCCTCTAAGACCCAGTTCAAACGGTTGGTCACCAACCGCTCCATCAGCTTACATAAACAACTGGTGAGAGCGATGGGGTGAAAGTTAGAGGGATTCGTGTGGTCTTTCCCAGGCTTGGGAATAGGCACTACGATGGCCTGCTGCCAGGATGAAGGGATCGTGCCTGTGGACCACAGCTGATTGAAGAGAGTCAGAAGACAGGTCAGAGACTCCGGCGGGAGATGCTTGAGGATCTGATTGTGAATTTGATCTGCGCCCAGAGCGGTATTGCCAGCACTCCAGAGGCCAGCCTGCAGCTCGTCCATGGAGAAATGGTCGTTGTAAGGGGCGGAGAAAAGGGTCGTGAAATCGATCCTTTCTCGGCAGTGGTCTTGTATTTCTGGAAGGCGGCAGAGTAATGTTGGTTGGAGGAGTTTGATGCAAACGCAGCGCCGAGCTCATTGGCGATATCCTCCTCCTCTTCGGCGAGGGAGCCATCATTTCTCACAATGTGCTAGAATCCAGGGGGTTGAGCCGTACCTTTGATCTTTTTGATCATCTGCCAGATTTTTCCCAGAGGAGTCTGATTATTAAGCTTGGTGATGTAGTTTCTCCAAGAATTTCTTTTGCTCTCCCTGATGGATCGTCTAGCTTTAGCCCTGGCAATTCTGAACCGCTGAAGGTTTTGTGCGGTTGGTCTTTCTGGAAGGTACGGAAGCTGTTTCGCGGACCTGTATGGTTCGTTTGCAGTCTTCCGTGAACCAGGGCTTGTCCTTGCGTGGAGCTGCAGAGGTCTTTGGAATACAGGCCTGGGCAATTTCCAAGAGAGTGTCTTGGAACTCTTCCATTATTGACTGGGAGGTTAGCTGGGTGGAGCAGAGCGCTGAGCCCAGTCAGCCCGGGCAAAGTTCCGGCGTGTCAGCAGGGTGGATCTTACCGGGAGATCCGGAATCAAGCAGATCGAGAAGTAGTAAGATCCGTGCAGACTATCCATGACCGACCATGACTAGTCTGCGGAGATGGAAGGTAACACAAAGAAAGATCAAGAGTGGCCAGCACCGTGGACCCAGTCACTGATCATCACCCTCCCCAAGAAAGGCTACCAACAACAGTGTCAGAACTACTGTATGATCAGCCTAATAAGCCATAAGCCATCCCAGCAAAGCCATGCTAAAGATCCAACTAAATAGATTGAAGTCACAAGCGGAGAAGATCATCGCAGAGAAACAAGCAGGTTTCAGACCAGAGCGCAGTACAACAGAGCAAATCTTCAACCTCAGGTACCTCCAACATCAGCAAGACCTCTACCACGTCTTCGTGGATTTCAAGAAGGCGTTTGACAGAGTATGGCATGTAGCTTTATGGGTCACCATTAGGTTGTATAATATCAATGCTGACCTCACCCGAGTGATACAGAACCTCTACGACAAAGCCACCAGCGCAGTCTACTTCAACAGCAACATAGGGGACTAGTTCAGAACCACAGTCGGAGTGAGGCAAGGCTGTTTGCTCTCACTAACTCTCTTCAACATCTTCCGAGAAAAAATCATGACTGATGCACTTGAAGATCACATAGGAACGGTCAACATCGGAGGCAGAGCAGTCACCAACTTATATTTCGCCGACGATATTGATGGCCTGGCAGGAAAAGAAGAGGAGATAGCTAACTTAGTGGACCACCTTGACAAAACAAAACCTCTAGAGCCTATGGCATGCAGATCAGTGCAGAGAAGATCAAACTGATGACCGACAACACCAATGGCATCAGCACTGACATAAGGGTGGATGGACAGAAGCCAGAAACTGTCCACAGCTTTAAATACCTGGGAGCAGTTGTAGCAGATGAGGGATTCAAACCCTAGGTCCTCTCCAGGATTCCATAGGTGACAGCAGTGCTCACGAAACTGAGGAGTATCTGGAATGACCGGAACACTGCACTCGACTCAAAGATCAGACTGATGTGTACGCTGGTGACATCAATATTTTTGTATGTATGTGAATCGTGGACCTTAACAGCTGAGATAGAAAAGAGACTACAGTCCACTGAGATGAGATGCTTTCGAAGACTCCTGGGCATCTGCTACAAAGATCATATCACAAACGGAGATGTTCGGAACAGAATCAGGCAAGTCGTTGGGCCCTACGAAGACCTTTTGACTGTGGTCAAGAGACGCAAGTTCAAATGATATGATGATCTCATGGCAAGCGGAGCAGTTAGTTTCAGGCCCAGTCCGGCAATAAATTACACGGACGACAGGTGATTGTGCCGCTTGGGACATCAGGAATTCCGATTGCAAGGGAAACTCTGAATTCTTTGATTTCGATGCACTTTAATGTGCTTGAATGCATAGCAAAAAGCTCGTAGGTATTAGTGCAAATTTACAATCAAATGATAGCTCAACATCCTGCCTGTTTTCCATCTTCTCTGTTTCTCGCTATCTTTGAGTGTCTTTCAGTAATGACCTCTTGAAATGAGTATGTAGCCTAATTCGGACTCTCGGATGATTGAAAAATTAATAAAAATTTCTTGAAGACTCATCTGAACCTCAGAAATTTTTGTTGCCATCTAATGTTGCTAATATGTCAAATACTGCTTAGACCATGTAATAAAAAATGATTTAGAACATGTTAGTGTCAATTATAGGTCAATATGAAGATTTATTTTCAAGATTAAAAATGTGATATTCTCAGTACTAAATGCTAAGTTTATGTAAAGAGAGAACAATAATTATATTTGTTAAAATATTCTTTGGGCACAGAATTGCTGGAAACAATAAATAAATTTGAATACTTAGAATATCGACATTTTATCAGATTTGTAAGGAAAACTTTACTCTTTCACAAGTTTTGAAACCGACTTGGCATCAAATTTCAAAAGCAACGAATTTACATAAAGGTAATATTAATCAACATGCATAAAATGTGTGCAGCAATACAATATACGTTCCCAACAAAGCAGGTTTCTATGATCAATACCGAGGAAGGATCTTCAATCGAATAGACGTGTTCTCAGTTATAGATAGGATGGAAATCATGCAAATAGATAAAGTTGCAACAGGAGCGATTGGTTCTCAGTATTTGCTCCTTGATTTTCATTCCACATCAAAAACGTTACATAATAGTATAACTCTGAGCTCTACGCATAACAAGCAGATATAAGTAAGCTATATCACTGGGGGGGGGGGGGGGGGGGGGGGGGGGGGGGGGGGGGGGGGGAGGGGGGGGGGGG
>JBCEWB010096678.1:0-12268 GCA_039654565.1 Peronia peronii
AATCCTGGTTGACAGTAGACTAGGCCTAACGTTGAATGACCATTGGTCAAACACGTTAGAATGGACATATCCACTTTCTGATACCATTTTTATACATAGAAAAGGCAGGGCTTTTAAGAGAAAATAAAAACCCGAAACCACATTTTTTGAGCAAAATCCAAATTTCAGGACCCACACCCCCCTCCTTAAACAGACGTGGAAAAAGTTAGTGCAAGAAATCATTATTTATCTGGTCGCCTCAATTTGACGAATGCCTGATTTTCTTGCACATGTCACATTTTTCCATTTTTTCATCTTTGGTTCTTTTACAACAGGTCCAGGCCAATATGGGCTACTGTCCACAGTTTGATGCCCTGATTGACCAAATGACCGGCAGGGAGACACTGACCATGTATGCCAGACTGAGGGGAGTGGACAGGGCCAGCATCAAAAGAGTGGTCGATTACCTTCTGGAAGTCCTGATGCTGCAGCCACATGCTGACAAACTAGTCGGTTTTTACAGGTGGGTAGTTGTCGGGTGAAGATCAATGAACACTGAGAAATCATGGCTAGTGGAGTGGAAACAAGCTGTTTGCATGGGAATGAAATCTAAAGTAAATTAACGGTAGAACAGTTAAGTGAAAAATGTGCAGCAATGAAGGCCAGAACCAGTTTTACAGAGTGTTTCTTTGTATATCCAGGATGTGGCCGTCTTTGTGCACTAGGTTTTGGCTTTAGGTCTCACCTAATGGTGCACAAACAAAGTGCTGGACTTGACTTTGCCATTCCTCATTGCTGACCATGCAGTTTATGGATGTATTTTCTAATACTGTCAAGTTCAATAATACCTGTGACTTCTGAGATATCACATTAATTATTTGGTATTCTGGAGACTTATTTATCAGCTCTCTGTTGTTTTGCAAGATCAATTTTTGAAAGACAGTATTGATTGCATCGATCACAGCAAAGTTATGATTGTCATTCTGTCCATTAAAAAAAATTAAACTTGGGCCAATGATGGCCATATTAGAATTAAGTTAGCCAAATTGTAGTTCATGAGGTAAAATACAATCCATCTGAAGTTGCTGATGTTATTCAAAGTCGGTATGCACAAAATAGTACATCCAGGACCATGGGGACAACCAGACAAATTACTGTCTCTGATGATACATAAACACATGTAATGCACATAACTGTGAAGAACTAAATCTCAAAATGTTACAATCTAACATCAGTTGATGAGCTATCAAATGCAGTACTTGGCTTTAGATATTCAATGGTAAACAGTGGTAAAGTATATTTCCAGAAAATGTATAAAAAGAAATCATAACCAATGAGGAAGGTGAAGAGAGGGCAAGCATATTATATGAGAAAGTATCTAACCGGATCATATAGAAAATGGATTATAACTGCTGACATGCCTTAAGTACCCAAATAGCTACCCCCCGAAAATATGATGGGAAGTGTTTACCTTTTGGCCAAAAAAGATCAGACCATTATTTATCTTAGTTGATTGCTCAGACATTGAACTCTTTGACTTAGTGAGTACATAATGTACTTTTCCCAAATTAATTGTCTGTTGATATTTTCATTAAAAAAAAAAAAAAATGATTATTCCAATCTAACTGCCTATATTTGGAGCTCTTCGGCTACATGCTAACTTCCAGTGAAAAATGTCCTGAGGTTTACAGTTTTTCCAGCAGCTATCACAATGCTCCGAAAATAAACGAAAGTATGGATTTGCAAAAAAAAAAAAAAAAGTCAAAATGATGTATTTGTTTACTGATTAAATTGGATTGAAACTGCCTAACTTCATGTAAGAAACACATGATATAAGCTTAGTACAACACTAGTTGCTTTATTTTGTTTTTTTCACTTTTTTGTTATCTCACAGTGGTGGTAATAAACGCAAACTCAGTACAGCGGTAGCCCTCATAGGTGATCCCTCTTTCATCATGCTGGACGAACCTTCCTCTGGCATGGATCCCAAAGCCAGACGACAACTATGGAATGTTCTGTCACAGGTGCGAGCATCAGGCCGCACTCTGGTACTCACCTCACATAGGTAAGGGAGTGACTTTCACTCAGATTTGCTGAGTTTTATTACAGCTATGTTAGACTAGGGGTTGATATGGGCAAGATCCCTGTGAAGCTGTAATTTGTTTTAAGTGTTAAAAAATCTATATGTTTCTTCAGTTTGTCGATATCAATATGCATATTCTGAGCCTTTTTACCAAACAATGTTCCTTGAATATTATGCTTGCTTGAAATCAAAAACTTCAGAATATGGGCATGTTCCTACCATAAAGGTCTTTCTGGTCAATCATAAGGATAGGCAAAAATTGAATTGACCCATCACACTAGTCATATGAGCACCCACTATTTTAGTGTACAGTAAGGTTTAAAATTGGCCAAATGATCATGAAAATTGAAAAAAAAAATTCATGATGTTTTGGCCCAAATCATTCAATGACATATGCCATATTTTCAAATCTTTTTTCTTCAAATAACAAAAAAAAAAAAGAGATTGGGCATTATTTTAGCAAGGATAATGTCGCTACCATTCACTATTCGCAATACAGACTTAAATTGGAATACCTGTTTGAACATGGGATGATTAAAACTAGCCCCTTTCTATGTCCTGTGTTACTTCCAAACTGTTTTGATTGAGAGAAATGCTCAAAAAGCTTTAGTTCTATATCCACAGAAGTAATTTTTTTTTTCTTTCTTTGATTGCTGAATGTATACATCCACTGATCCCTATTTGCTTAATATGTATATGACAGGAAGGGCATCCAAGCTTGGCTTATGTGTTGTGCTTATGTGTATAGGAGGAAAGGTGATAGTCATTGAATGGCGGAAGGGAAGGGTGGTGTGTTGCAATGGTAACTACACTGTGATTTTTATCACCATACCATGACAAGTAAATCTGTAAAACAGTTTTCTCATCGCAGCTTAAAATAGCTGAAATGCTCCATATGAGGACATCGATTGGTGGCGATGATGTGAGACTTCATTCACATCAAATGGTAGTATTTATAGGATTGATGTAGTCAGTGAAAGATCACACCAAGTATTTCAAGAAAGTAGTTATTCGGTCTGAAACCTGACCAGGTATGTGATAAGAGTGTAAAAAGAGAACACAACTTACAAGTCAAAGCATAATGTTATTTATCTGTAGTTCACAGTTTGAAGAGGAAATATGAGGAAATTGTTTCTGAACTGTGAATATTTTCTACTGTCATTGCCTTTCTATCCAGCATGGAGGAATGCGATGCTCTGTGCACTCGCCTGGCCATCATGGTAAATGGCCGCTTCATGTGTCTGGGGAGTCCACAACATCTCAAGAACAAGTTTGGCCAGGGCTACACCCTCATAGCCAAACTGGGACTCCTGGAGAATGGCACAACAGCCCCCAATCAGCCCGTCATTCAGTTCATTACAGAAAACTTTTCTGGTGCTAAAGTATGTGCTCAGTGTTATGTCTGTCTCTTTTTTCTCCCTCCCCACTCTGTCTCACTCTCTCTCTCTCTCTTTTGTTTTTTAAATGCCCCAAACAGCTTGTTTTGATTTTATCCCAATGACCGTATAAAATGGAGGTGCAAAATTGTCCTTTTTTTTTTTTTGGAGACAGCTTTCCAGGTACAAATGTATGTGCTGAGTAGTTTTGTGTCTCTTCTTCTCTCATTCTCTGTTTCTCTTGTTTTTGTTTCTTTTCTTTTTAGCATGACATCTTCCAACTGGCTATGATTGCATTCAGAGCCTTGAAAAAGCCATTATATTATGCCATGCATACGTCATATAACTGATTCTTATCACCATTTCCATGTGGTACGAGACATATCAGAGCAATAGACATAGCAGCAAGCTGTGGGGTACCAGATACATCATGTAGGTGTTAAAAGAGCTAAGGAAATCTGTCTAGGTGAAACTGCAGAGCATCCAAGTGGATTCATGATGCTAATTGCTTGCTGTCACCAAGCCGTAGACAATGTGATATGGCCATGTATATTGGTGAGATAACCACCTGCAGGAGATTGAAAGATGTAGGACAAATGTAACGTAGCATGCATATTGGGATCAGCAACTGAGTCTTTCCTTTCACTTCCCAACTTTTCAGGTGTTTGACGACCACGAAGGCTACGTCCACTTCCAGGTGCCTGAGGGAAACATCAAGCTGGCGCAAGTCTTCTCGCTGATGGAGTCAGCCAAAGAAAGCTACCATGTGGAAGATTACTCCGTCCACCAGACCACTCTAGAGCAAGTGTTCTTGATGTTCACACGGGCCCAGATCCCGCCCACAGAAAGAACAGCCATCAATAAACTTGAGAAAGTGTGTTGCTTTATGTGTAGGGAATGTGGTTGCTTGTAATGGAACACCTGTCATTTTTCTCTCAGTTCAAAGGTATTCTTGCCAATTACAATTTTGATTCTTCAAGGAAAGTTCAAATTTTGATCAAAATAAATTTTCCTACAGAGATATAAAATTTAAAAGAAATGTGAATTGAATGTAGATAGCTAGTGGGTGTAGTTATACACAGCTGATTAAGAATATAACTATATTCTATTTATGAATTATATTGACAATTCAAGGATAGAAAGAGATTTGATGAAATATGCTTTCCATTTTTTTTTAATAACTCTGTGAGGATTATTTACATTTACAGAACATGTCAAATTGAGCTTGAAAACCTGATATCTAAGTATACATGATTTTGTCACAAAACTATATTCATTAAAACATCGTCAGTAAGTGGCACTAGAGAGCTGATGATCAAGCTTAATGGTACCATGTAATTACTTGCTGTAAAGTACTATCAGCAGCAGACTAGTCTTGAGTGTAAATTTTATTCTCTTATTATATGAACATTTATATTTTGCAGGCTAATTTAGCCTATCTTCTTCAGATGAACATTTTTGAAAAAAATAAGATTATTCCCATATGATGCAATCTTAATAGACTTGTGTTCATGACAGCACATTAATGACTGCTTTGCGCATATATATATATTTTTGTATTTGTTTGACCAGCCTGGTTGGGTTTGTTGTTTTAGTTGCAATGACATTGTCATTTTTCTGTTGACAGGTCCTGTCTCTTAGAAAATTGAAACATTTTTAGTGTGAAATGAATTTTCGCAAAATGCTTATCCAGTTTTTCCTTTGACACTGTGTGGGCTAAGGAAGTCATGGTGTAAACTAAAAAGACTCCTGTGAAATATTTTCAAGGACAAAGAAAGAATTTTTGAAATTTATATTTGGCTTGTGAAAGAGTAAAGTCAGTAATTACTGATAGAAAGTAGCAAAATGTCAATCCTTTCTGTCAGCTACTAGAAGCCAAAGATACTCATGTCCTTGAAATTGTTTTGTTTCCTCTGAGTAGAAGTTGGAATTGTTAGATATGTCAGTGAAATTCGTTTGTTGTTGCAGGGTTAACATGTCAGATGACTTGAGAAGATAAGAATTTGTCACTGTGCTTTTAAATATGTGCCTTCACAATGACTCATAGCAGTGAAATACCAGTTTCATCAACAGATCATTTCATCAAGATCTTATCTTTACTTATTTTGATACATGTAAATTGCTGCTGTGATGTGGCTGAGAATTTTTGCTCTCCGTTTTTTTGCCTCTCATTGTGTATTTCATATGCACAAAATGAAATGAGAATGTGAGCACTTGTCACTGAGAATATTTCATTATCAGTCACAGCAGTGAAATGCCATATTCATCAACATATGAACAAATTAACTTTTTTTGATACATGTGCACTACTGTTTTGGAGTGGATGAAAATTTGCTTTATGTGTTACTAAGATGTATATGTGCTGTTGCTTTCTTACCTGTTTTAGCCAACTCTTGTGAATGAATGAATGAACTCATTCAACAGTGGATATTATTCTCATTTACTATGCAAATTGCCATCATGAACAAAGTTTGCATTTGTTTTCATGTTCCCTTTTCTATGTTTTAGCAGATAACAGTTTAAAAAAGCATTTTTTAAAAGATAATTATAAGTTTTAGTATAGTTTTTTAAACATGTACCTCATGCTCACCTGCTATTTTCTTTTTGCCATTTTTGGTTGTATCTGCAAACTACTTTTTAGCATGATTAAGGAATGTTTTTTGTGGTGCTGTTAGCCATCATAAAAACTACACATTTTGTCAGTTTGCACCTGACTGCATCAGCTTATCTATGGTTATCAGTAACAATTTCTGTATTTCATCAAATGATACATGTGTTAGATTATGACAACAAGGAAGACAAAAATAGGACGTTCCATTGTTATTATCATTGTGACTATATTCTAAGAGATATGCAAATATTATGGACAACACTGTAACATTTTCAGCTGTTTTGTCAACATAGTGAAAAGATAGAATGCAATCCTTCCTTATGTAGTCTGGAAGGTCAGAAGGAATGTCATAGTTATTAACTCAGAACATTTTCATTTTATTTTGACTAATGAATCAAGTGTGACATGACAAGAGCGATGCATTCTGTGATATCAGATAACTTTTAGTTTGTCACGGTGTCAAAGTTTAATATGAAAACATGTACACTGTATAGATTTTACAATTTTTTTTATGTCTTGGACAAAGCGGTGAGTATTGACTGGGATATTGTCATATGTAATGCCCCCTTTAAATCACGATGTGATGAGTGTTAAAATATAGGAATGTATAATGTATGTCTTTCCAGTAGAGAAATGAAATTTGTTTCTGATTTAATTTTGGTAACTCATTTTCCCATTAATGAGGCAGACCCTTTCATATATGGAAACTGCGAACCTGAATACAGGCTTGACGTAACTGGGAAAATTTAATTAAAGCCTGTCCTACCCTACTAAGAGCAAACTTGCCCCAGTCCAATGATCCATTCTTATTTGTGGATAGAGAAACTTGGTGCTTTCTCATAAAAAACAAAGTCTAGTGTTATTGATGTTTTCAAGAAACTTGGGAGCAGATTTATCACAGGAAGAAAATTATGGAACTTAGAAAGTCTTGTTTCATAAAGACATAAGCACTGAATGAAAGGGTTAACTCCATTAGCTATATGATCTCAGATAACTTTCATTTTGTCACAGTGTCAAAGAGTAATGTAAGAAATTATACACTGGATGAAATTTTAAGGTTTTAAGTGCTGCCTGCAGTTTTGAAAACAATGACACTACGAGCAAGTCAGTAGGTTTAAGCAGCCCTTGTAAGATCATATAAGCAAGAATTGTATGGCGTATCAAAATTTATCTTCCAAGGTAGTCTATTCCATTTGGTACGATAACTTAAAAATGAATGGCTTTATTGAGGAGCGTGTAAAAACAAATACAGTGGTCTCTGTCTAAGAGCCTGATCCACCTAAGGACTTACTGCTGTTGCAAGAAGAATTTTTTCACTATAATTTGCCAAGGGACTTGCTCTGAAAAAAAAAAAAAAAATTGCCAAAGAGCCCAGTGTTGTGTCAGAACAGGTGATTTCTCATGATATAATTTCACATCAGATTGTCCATTTGAGAGAAATCCACAACATGGTGAGGGGTGGCAAGGAAGAGAAAGACAAAAAGGGGGAGATGGGAGGTGTACATCTTTACTATGTAATCAGGCCACATGTGGATTGGCCAACATTTCTGCCAACATATGGAACAGGGCTCATAATTGATGCCATGTAGAGGAGGAATAAGCTTAGCCTTCTGATTGATCTGTTTTGAACACTGGACTTAGGTTGATCTTGCTAGTTTTAAACACAGACTAATGTACACCTCAGTTATGGAAGATGATATTATAAGTAACCTGTACATTATCATTCAGCAAATATATTTTCACAAGGAGACTTATTGTTGGAAAGAAGCCAGGCATCATTGATAATATTATAAATCAAGAAAGTTCAGGAATTACTGTTAATTACAAAACACACATCCACACCCAGACAATGAAGAAAGCTGTTTATTTTGTGTTTTTTTCCCCCTTACTTAATCCTCAGTTAACGGTAACATGGCAGTCAAGACAGTGTTCAAATGAGTCCATAGTCTTTGGTCCACCTAAGAGCCTGTTCGCATAAGAGTTCATTTTTTTGTCTCTCATTGATTTGGTTTTACATAGAGACCAGTGTAAGTATATTGTTTTCTCATGTGGATCACATTGAAAATGCCAACAAGACTGTCTATATATTTTAAGCAAAGGGCTAGGACTGTGGCTGCCTGTTTGCTTTGTATTATTGAAATAATCTCTAGGAATGCTATCATCTAGACAATCAGTATTGGTGCTGTTATTTTTAATGTACATCATTGTCCATGACTACAGCACTTTGTGGTTACTAGAATGTCGGTCAATCTGTCCCCATTTTGAATAGGCCTAAAATAGCTTGTATATAGACTGTGTTGTAAAGTAATGTAGCGGAGTGTTTGACTGTACATATGGTATATATAATAGTTTTAATATAAATAACTTAATGTTGCAATCAAATCGGTTTTGGCCAAATACTTGCATTGTCTTTGTTATGCACATGTCATTATGCTTTCTTTCTTTGTTTTGCTGATTTTTTAAAACCTGTTTTTTACTTAGGCTTCCAGGAAACTATTTGAGAGTGCCATGATATTATTTATTAATTTTTTTTTTTAAACAGCAACATAGCTATAGAAAGAGATATATGTCTTTTTTTTTAATGCAATACAGTGATAAAAAGCAATATGGTTTTAATTTTAATAGTTTTTATAATATGACAGTTGAATATCATTTGTTCAACTAATTACATATATAACATGCCATTCCTTTCAGATGTATCACATTCCATTGGAGATGATTTGATTATATCTTAGCAGCATTCATTGTCAAAAAGAAGACAGGATTAATAATACTTTTATTTTTAATACTTGTTTATTAAGTTTATTTGTGCAGTAGAATATTTTGTTAGCAATTTAATAGTCACAAACAAGTCAGTAGGACTGATAAATGTCACCACCTTAAAATTCCTCTGATAATTCTTGGCTATCTTTGGCATGGACTGGATGTATGGCAATAAACTGAGAATATGTTACATGTGAATTTTTTTTTTGTTGGAGCCAAGAAATTTTAATATTTGTCTTATCAATCTTGAATGTCACACAGAAAAATGTAAGTCCATGAAAAAAGGATCAAACTTTTTCTCAATATACTTTTGTCGACATTCAGGGGTATTTAAAACTTCATAATAAAAACTGGTGGGTTGAGTTTTGTTTTGTCTTGTAAATTTTATTGCCAATTTAGACATGTAGGAGTTGTGATTTTCACCCCACTGTGTGAGTTAAGTTTCTTGTGATGCAAGGATGTATCAAATTATATTCAAAGCATTAACATCATATTCATGTAATGTAACTTTGTCCTTTAATTTATTGAAGTGTTTAATGTGACAAATGGAGAAATTTCCTGATAATGTTGAAGATACCGGTAAAAGTTTTATGTTATTGTCTCACAAATATGAAATCTATCAACTTAATCTCTCAGAATTTTCTCATTCCTCCGAACTATCCCCCTCTCCTCCCCTCCCTCCACTTACTGCCTTCGCTTTCTGTCTTTCCCTTCCGCCACCTATTGGTTAACTTGCTCTGCTCTGTTTGAATATATCAGTAGATCAGTTGTAAATGTGTCTCACATATTTTGATATCTTTACCAGTTTCTGGATTTTGATTCTGGTTTTAGAGTGTAGTATCTTTGACATTCTAACTGTTGAATTGAACTGTGAGGTGAAATAAGTCTTTTGTTTTTAAAATTGTACTTTTGATGTACATTTGAAAATTAAAACTCAGACTGTTAGAATGGTGACACTATTTTTCATCTTGAAGCACAAATTTAAATGATTAAATTCATATACAAATGTCCATTGTTTTTCCATTTCGTAAGCGTGTCTTGAAATATTTTATTGCAGGCCAGCTATAAATATGGAGCTCATTTTTTCTTGTATTATTTTCCAGCTTTATAAAGGCTTTACTCCCCCTGAAAAGAATTAGTGCCAAAGATAAACTTTTATTACTTTTAATCGCTTAAATGATTATTTGATTTTATACAGTTCTTTTAGAAATTGTTATTTGAGATCAATTGTATCTTAAATTCCATTTTAATGTGATCATGGTCAGTCAGCAATAACCCAAGTCAGTCTCAGTTGCTCTTATAAATTGAACGAAAACTGTTTTGCGCAAACAGAACACGGATTGAGGCAGAAGTGGGTTTTGGTATAGAAAGAGAATTAAGTAACTGAAATTTTTTTTAATAACTAAAACAGAACTTAAAACAAAAACGAAGTCATGACTGAGTCGATGGTGGAATGACTGTAATGTTATTGTGTGGTTTTTGCATTTTAATTAATAATTTAAAGGTGCCTAAGACAAGAGTTTGTACATAACAACGTTGTATATTTTATTCTTAAATGCCAACTGTGTGCCAGTGAGATTTTTGTCATGCCATGAGAACTCACTTCTTTAGAGATTTTTTATCATTTCTTGCGTGTTACATTCCATTTTAAATGAAAATCAACCCTCACATTTATGATATGTTCTATTGAAAATACTCAGATTTCACTCATAAAAATACATTTTTTTAAACATAAATTACTAGCTATATTTGGCTTGTGTTTTTAATTCCTATCATTGTATAACTTCTATAGAGTTTAATCCTAAAAGTATCAAGAGACTGGTCTAATCAAGGATGCGCTCATTATAGTTCTCATTGAATTCCTTCCATGTAGCACAATAATGTAATAGTATGATTTCTAAATTATGTATATCACCTCAAAGTATGAACTGTCATTTCTTGAACAATAGTACTAATGTCATCCTAAAAATCTTGACACTGCTAGAGGATCTTTTGTCACTTTTAGGATTAAATGCGTTTGAGCTTTTCAATGAAGACATTTAGTCAGTGGACTGGTCGGGAAACTCAGTGTGGCGAGAAGCTTGAAATTGCATTGTGAATGAAGCCACAGAATGACTTGTCGTTTTAATCGAAATGCATCGAAAGTTAGTCAGTCTATCTTCTTGCCCTGTTTGACCATGTTGTTACTCATAAAAGTTGTACTGTAACCATCCATATCGTGTAAATTGCAGATTGTTCCCTACAGTAAACACATGACAACTCACAATGTTAAACGATTGGCAGAGGAAATAGTGATTGGACCATCACGTGATCACAGAGAGATTCAAAATGTCTGTTGTCCAATGAGACATTTTTTTCAGCTGGCTAGATTACTTCATTTTACCAAGGACAAGAAGTATAAAACAAGTAATGTGAAGAAAGAAAGAAAAACTAATCATTCTTTCTAGTTTTATTTAAAAGAATTGAAGAAAAAAAAAGAACATTTAAAAATTAAAAAATATTAACAAAATTTTCACAATAAATAAGAAAAAAACTTTTTTATCACAAGATGAACTTTCAGAATTTTCTGTAACTTCTATTCCTCCAAATACAAAGAGAAAAGGTGATTTTTTCCTTCTTTACACCACTTGTTTTATACTTCTTGTACCCGGTGGCAAAGGGGAGGGGGGATAACTTGGCTGATGGTCAAAATGGCTCATTTAATTTGTTGCCTCTGTCCGTAACTGCAGTGGTTATAGATTTTAATACCAGGATGGTTTATCTATCAGACATAAGGGCCAAAGTCTAATACATGCAGTTCCTTCTCTGACATATAACTCTAGTATTTCTGGAGTACAGACATTTATCTGTTTGTCTGTACTTCTTGACAGAATTCTTCAATCTTATTTAGGGAACCATTTTGTTCACCATAGATCAGATAAGACTGTCAGATGAGACACACACAATTACACTTTCTTTTTTTTTTTTTTTAAGCCTTTCAATCCTGAGATAGTAGGATTATTTCGGCTTTTAAGTGGCTGCCTGATTTCCGGTGAGAATTTTTGTGAGTAGAAATTTGGAATCTGAAAATTTTGCCCGGAAAGGGGCACTCGGCCTACTCTTTCATCGATTTTGAACTGCCAAGGGTTCTTTACCGTGCGTAATGTATACACGGGATCTCCGAAATATATTCACCCTTATCCGAGAAGGCTGGATGTCGGACTTCTCTACCCAGAGGAAGCCACAGGACCGTTGGTTCATTCACAAAATGCAGGTTTTTCAATCTTGGAGTCCTTCTATACCCCAATAGGAGGACCCGCAAGTCGAGCCTGGCCAAAGTCCCAACTTCACCGACATGAGTTGTTTTCACCCTGAAGCAGACGCCAAACCATAGAGCTAAGGTGGGGGGGGGGGGGGGGGGGGGAGGGGGGGGGGGGGGGGGGGGGGGGGGGGGGGGGGGGGGGGGGGGGGGGGGGG
>JBCEWB010096689.1:0-12268 GCA_039654565.1 Peronia peronii
TAGGGACTCCAAAATTATTATTTAGATATCCAGCCTTGATTTTGATTAGATTAGTACTATTTCAGCGGCTAGGCCTTTGCACTGAACTCAAAATCATGCCCCAAATACATGAACTAAAGTACAGACCAGATCTAGATTTCTAGATCTAGATCACTCGGCCTGACGAGGCTAGGCCTGTTTGCTCTTCGAAAGCTGAAGAGTTGAATATGGCCATGCCAACAACCGTGCCTAGGCCTGTCTATCATGAATGTCGGTATTGTGAAGAGAAATGATGATAAAAAAAAAAAAAATATTGTTAAAATTTATTTTATTATTATTTTCTTCTGTTTTGATAGAATTTGCTTAAAAGTTGCGAAAATTGATAAAATTTGTAAAAATCGTGCAGTGCACGAATTCGTGCAAAAGTTGCAAAAACGAATTTCTGCGGGGCCAGCAGAATGCACTAATGATGGCATAGAAAGAGGAAAACTGCCTCAGTATGGTTCTGAAAAGAATGTGAGAAATAAGACTGAAATATATGTAATGTTAATATAAAATGGAATTTTAAGTGCACATGGTATGTTCCTTTGGTCTGTTATGCAATAACCTACATAATTGCTCTAGAAATGTATCTGCTATTTAGTATTATAATTACTTTTAAGAATTGCATGGTTTTTTCTATTTGTTTGTTTGTTTTTAATTGTATTTTTTCTGCATTTTTGAGGCTTTTATTAGCAATTTCTTTTACTGGCATTTTTCAATATTTCTGCTGGCTTTTTTTTTTCCTGAAAAAAAAATGGTTCTTTTCATGGATCACAGCCATAAATTTACCCACGTTTGAAATTTCAGCATTTGTTGATTTTTCTGTGGAAATATAGGAAGTCTTCTTCAACAGACAACTCTATCATTTCCTGCATTAATTTAAATACAGTACCTACAGTTTCCTCCTGCATGTTTAGGTTTTCCAGAAAGGTCATTATTCTCAAACTGCATGCTAAATGAATATGTAATTTAGCCAGTTCTTTGTCTTCTAAACTGAAACTCTTATAAAATGAGTCAAAGTTGAACGTCATTTCATGCTGTTCTTACATTTAGGAGACAACACTCAGCAATTTTCAGATGAGCTGCTAAAGAACACTGGCTATCAGGATGATGAATGCGCCTGGCTGTTTGCCAGATTTTCAGAAATATGACATGTATTTGTCAACTTGCATAACATGAGAAATTGAGACCATTTTGTTATTGGTCTCAGTAGTAAATCTTTGTCAGTTGAAATGAGTCTTTAATTAATGGGATTCCATTCATTTTTATGGTTTGATATATGGTAAGTGTATTATATTGTAGTTAACACTTGTAAGGTGTTGTAGGTTTTTATTTTTATTAGTGTAGAAGAGGATATGGGTTGTGAATTTAAGTCCCATCAGAATTGAATGGCACAAAATATTTCTACTCTGGGAGGACAGAACTATTTTAAAATTTAATCATCTCATAGTTTGTAGCATTCTAGCCACAGTGTATTATTTAAAAAATTTAATTCAGAATTGTTCAAATTTTTGTCATGAAATAACTGCATGTAAAATGAAACACTTGGTGCATTATGAACATTTTATAGTAAAGACATTGAAAACATTAATCAAATTTATTTCCACTGAAAGTTTAGTGTATAATGGAAAGCCAGGGTGGAAAGTTATTTTGATGATATTTTTTACCCTAACAACATTAAAGTTTCAGTTACAGGCATTCCCTTTTTGTGTGTTTTGTTTTGTTTTTGTTTGTTTTCACTTCTTTTAAACAAATTTGAACATTCCAGAGTAATTTCTCTAAAAAATTATGTTGCACCTAAGAATGCTGGAAAATCACAGCCAGACAAATATGGATATGCTCCCATGGCAGAGATTAGTTGTTCCAGTTGATCATGACTGAAACATGACATGAATATCAAATCATTCAAATGACACTAAAAGAAAACACAAGTTACACATCTTTCCTTATTATGTGAACTCTGGTTGTGTTGAAGTCTTAATGAGGAGTTGATCTCAGTATGCTACAGTATAGATTTATTTGTCTCAAATTTCTGTGTAGAAAGTAGATTTCTAACCTTGTTATCTTCAACTTCAATGGGCTGCTCAAATTTGTCAGTTAGTCATGCCTTAAGTCATAACATTTGTTAGATAAGAACATTTATTAATAATAGTACACAGAAAATTTCATTGCATTTTACAAAAATGATTAATTTTATGTGATTCTCATTCATCAAATGTGGCATGACTGAATAAAATGAATTGGATATTAAATGGAATTACATATGTTGAGAAGATGAGATTTTATTCTCCATGAGGTTCCAGATGTTAATTTTGAATATACATGTAAAAAAATCATTTGTGAGAGTTGCAGTTAAATAACTTTTCCATCAAGGTAAAGTACACTCATGTCTCTTTCCATTATCTTACCCTGTCTGAGATCCCACTTATTTCACCAGATCATGCAACAAATGATCTTTTCACATTATTTGGAAACAATTAGTAGGCCTATATATCTTTACTTTACCTTGCAAATGTGAAGAGCATGATCTGTTCCAAGAGTGAGTCTGTATACATGTACTTTGTACAAGAAGTCATTTAAGTTTGAAATGCCTTTTTTATTGTTATAAAGTTGGCTCACCCATTACATATGTTTCACATTCTCTTTTTTTTTTGTTGAAATGTCATTTTTTTTTTTTAAATAGAGCTGTGAACATTCCACCATGTTCACCTTAAAGCCATTAGGGAGAAAGGTAAATGACAAGAATGTGGGGAATTCCAAAGCTAAATACTGAATTTTTTATTTCTTCAAAGTTTGGAAGATAATACGTGTACATGTACTTCCAGTACAGAGTACAAAAGGATCAGCAGGATAGTAAGGCATGTGCCAATCAGTTGCAAGTAATGACCAGCATAGTTAATAGGTCTGGAAGGATTGTGTACCCCACCTGACGATGGGAGCCACATATAGCCGTGGTTGGTTATCTTTCAAGGACAAGGAAAACTTCAAAATCAAACCTGCCCAGCGAGTGATGGACACTTTTTTTTGGTTTGTTTTTCATTTTAGCTTGCTTGGTCTCCTAACTCTCCATGGCATCCTGGGAGGGCCACAGAAAGAATTTCCATACCCACTTTCTCTATCTTTGTCTGTTGTGCCCCCAAGCTTGTTTTTCCAGAAATGTTGTTGCTAGTCCATTCCTCAATGATGTCTACCCACTTATTTTATTTATTTTTTACCTGCTCCTGCATCTTCATCCTTCAGTGGTTTCTTAGAAGATCATCTTAACCGGTCTGTCTATCTTATGATGGCTTCATCAACTCCAAACACCTAACAATCCCCACAAGACATAATTGACACCCTGATGATAATGATAATGATGATGATGATTTGTTGCCCTGAAGAAGAGTCGAGGTGATTTGAAACTTTGGCGGAGTAATATCATCAACGGCAAGTTCTTTATATGTTATTTGCCTTTTTTGAATTGTTTAATTAGTTGCCAGTTAGACAATCTTCGTATATTTTATAAAATAGTGATGCTGATGATGGCCTGACGAAGAGCTAGCTAGGTTAATAAATTTGGCTAGTTATATCAACTTGTTCAATTTCTACTGTATCAAGCTCTTTATATATTGGAGGTATTTGATTAGTTGCTGGCAGGCAGTCGTCTTATATTTTAAAACGTGTGTAAAATGATGATGATCATCATACATTCATGATATCATCAAGAACATATCATTGCAGTCATCAGCAGATTGTCCATCTCATTTCAGTATTATGGTTTTCAGAAGAGACAAAAAAAAATTGTTTCCGAGTGGATTGTATAAATACAATAACTGAGATTGGCAACTTATGTTAGATATGAGTGACTGAGTCAAAAATGATTTTGGCACTATTTATTAGCCACTAACTTTGGTGGCTTACTTTGTCTTTGAAATTTGAATGATATCCATGTTTTGAGTTACAGGGAGCATGACAGTATTTCAGTTGGTCAAATTGCCTCTCTTTAGCGTAGGCCAGCTGCCTATGACTGTGACAGTTTGCAACTTCTTGTTACCTCTTTATGGTGTCGGGAACTTTGTTGGTCCATGTCAAGTATATTATTTTTTTTTCTTATATTTCTTTGTGACTGAACAGACTAGGAATATTCATTACACCTCATGTAGTCACAGGTCAAGAATTTTACATGTATTTCTAAAATAAGTTTGCATGACCAAATATTATTGTTCTATAAGCTTTGCAAAGGCAAGAGCTCAGCTAGATTACAAACAGTGAATTATTCTTGGTACCCAAATTGGGCTGGATGGTGTATGACTGAGGATGAAATGAATTGAGTATTTAAGGAAATGTTGATGAATGAATTAAATGACACTGACGTCCACAAACTTGCAGTCTACCTTTTGTTTTGTCAACTCATTTCACGTTATTCTCTTTGGCTTATGTTTTTTTTTCTTAAGCCTCTCAGTCAAAAGAAAGTGGGATTAATTCGACTTTAAATGGCTGCCTGTTTTTTTTGGGGTAGAGGGGAGGGGGGGTTGAGGGGGGGGTGAATATTTGTGGATAGAAATTTGGAATTTTTGCCTGGTCAGTGGCACTCTGCCTACTCTTCATAGATTTTTTTAACTGCCAAGGGTTCTTTATCGTGCGTAATATACACACCATAATATGTTTGCCCTTTTCTGAGAAGGCTAGACATTAGGCTCCACTACCCAGAGGCAGGCAGGGGACCATTGAATCACTGCAAAAATGCAGGTTCTAATCTTCAAATATTCCCATTCCCTGATGGCAGATTTGAGACTTGAACCCCCCGAACTCCACAATGTGAACTTTTTGCTGAACAGCAGATGCCTAACCGTATGGCCACTGATCATGTGATGCTTAGTGTTCAGCTTTTATACTTTTTATACTTATAATATCAATGACAGTGACTTTCTGTATAACATTTGGCATAACATTGCATGATCTTTTAAATAGAACCGTATTACTTAAGATCACAATTTTGTGAATCGCATCCAATTGTTGGGTTCAAAATGAGAGCAGTCTTATCTTTCAAGTGCAAATGCCAGATTTTGACAATTCAGTAGCAGAATTTCTATCACAAAAGGATGAGGTACTTCTACCCAACTGAAGTAGTCAAGAGACAGTGACAGTAAAAGACATAGCTTAAGTCAGGCCTTGAAACCAACTTGCCTCACGTGCCACTTTATTGTCTTGAGAAAATTGCAATTTGACCATTGCTGAAAGCCAAATTGCCCACAGTACCAAGTTTTCAACAAGTGAATGAAAGCAATGCCAGTATCCAGGATTGAATTGCAGCTTGTGGAAAAGTGTCCCTGACTCTTTGCAACTGCAATTTTCTCCAAAGGGTAACATAGGCAATTAAGATGGTCAGGCTTCAAGTGCCAGACTGTAGTGGGATCGTTACTACCTTGCATGATTTTTGACAGGTTTTGGTTTTTAAGATTGCTCCGTAAAGAGACATAAACAAGAGACATCACTTGTAAACACTGACATATACAAGGGAAATCAAAGTCTGAAAGAACATGTATTCTTTTTATTCAGCTTTTTTTTAGAAGTTCAAGCAAAAAGAAGTCTAAATAAATTCATATAAAGTCATTATTTCACAGAGGTAATTGTTGCAAAAAGACTATGTGTGTCCTGATAATTACAAATCAGTGATTTGGTCTAAGATTCCACTATATACCACATTTTCCACTGGCTTATAGAGGGAAGTGGTACACCAAACTCAAAATACATGTTAACACAAAGAAATACATGTACATGTATAAGAAAGGAGTGAAAGCAAAAAAAAAAAAAGTAACAGTTTCAGTGTTAAATATTTTTTTAAACGAGATTACATTTTCACTTATCAGATAATGAACATATGCCTTGAGTGATCCGTTGAGACTTGCTCCAGAGACAACAGGCGGTGGAATAACTTAATAAGAGAATAAATACATGTACATGTAATAACCCACATATGTCTAACAACCCTCAAATGTGCTGTATGTTGATTTTCTACCAAACTGAGTTAAATCTTATCTCAGAAAAACCTTAATTTATACACTTTCATCTGGTGATATAAGTTCTGAGCTAGCATGACTATAGCTAAAGATGTTGCAGAGGCGGTAGAGGTGACTCAGCTAAAATCAGGAGGAAAACTGACAAAAATGAACAAATCAGCACATCATAAATCTATATTTTCATCTCACAACATCGTGATATACTTGTAATCTACTCTTAAGAGCAATATTTTCTTATTCAGTGGTGAATATTCTCTCAATTTCTGCAATAAAAAAACATTGATATCAGACCACCCTCATCGCATTCAACCTCCAAGTTCTTTATTCGATCCAGCAACTTATGACTCATTCTGACTGGTTCTGAGAGTTATATATTGTATTCCTCATCTTTGAATGCAGACCTATCAAGTCAGATTTCAGTACAAAATTGACATCACAAACCAGTAACAACAAAATGTACAAGCATTGACCATATGCAAAGGAACTAAGATATTATTTATCAGCTGACTTAAAGTCAACTCTTGCTGGAAAAGATCCACTCCAAAATACAACTATGGTACATGTATTTATTTGAATATCCTTTGGAATGAATAAATGTCACACAGAATAGAATCAGTTTATACATGTATATGTATTCAAAAGTATTAGAAGAAACATTTGAATGTGGTAAGCATTCTCTCCAGTCTTCAGTTTGCTGTAAATATATGTATAGTGAATGCCATATCTACAGTTACTAAAAAGACAAATATACAATCTATTAGATCCTATATCAAAAACTGAGAAACACAAGAAAACAATTTTTGTGTGAAAGACAAGAAATGATTCCATTTCAAGCATGAAAAGAACACAGAGAGAAAGCTGTTCTCACATAATAATTTTACTATAACTATTATAATATGTTAAAAAAGACATTTCAAACTAATTATAGATCACTACTACATGTATATTTATATATTTTTCTATGAAAGTATCTGAGAACTGCATCCTGCAAGTCTTAAGGCAAGACTTAAGTAAATGGCAATCATGAAGTACATGTATTTAGTTTTATAATGGAAAATGACCACCTGTACCTTTAGACCAACTGACAAATTATGTTTGCATTGCAATGAGGATGATCTAACTAAATTCATGTAGGCCTACTTGCTATCTTATTGAGAATTTGGGGCAGACATGATTTATGTTCAAGATTCAGAGTATTTTGACTTGACCTTCATTGACCATTGAGGAAGGAATGCCGATATCTATTTAGAGACTGGTATTCAGTATGCAAAATAACAGGAAAAAATGACTGATTGATGGACCAAATGTTTTGTACAATTTTGATTATCTCTTAACATCTGAAAACACAAGATGTTATTATGTAAACAATCTGCACAATAAAGATCATCACAAAAATATGAAAGCAAAAACCAAAACAAACACAAACAAACAAAAATAAAAGCAAAGGCAATTTAACCCAAGAACTGTGAACCACGTATTTATACCACATGTAAAGCAAAGCCCTGCATGCGGCGACCATGTTTATTTGCGAGGGCTCCTCGTTGTGCTGTGATATTTCTCACCATGTCACTTAAACTTGGGGTTTCTTGGCCGCCGTTTTGTCAAATTATCGCCATAATAAGTATGCACGGCTCAACAGACACTCCTTCAAAAGGTAAAGGAAATTTTACCTAAGAGAACAGTGAGAAATTCCATGCCAAAGGATGAAATCCTCTTGAATGGAAGAGAAGAACAGAAAATCAAAGGCCATATCCTCCACTCAAGCCCTCTCAGCTGAAACTACAATCAAAAGAAACTACATGTATGATGCAAGAGAGTATCAAATATACAGTCTCTTTGTTTATAACAGATTGAATAATAACGCAGACTCCTCGGACCTCTTAACCTACTCAGTAAGTTTTGCATTGACCAGTGACCAAGCTGTTGAGAGGACAAGTGAGCTATAATTTCTATGAATGAAAGCTAAAGTAACCTATGTATCTATAAATTAATATATCAGATAGCTCTCTTGTGCTCTCACTTTGTGCCATCACTAGATCACTTGTATATATTTCTTTGTAGTCACTGCTGTCTCGTCAACGTCTGCCGTCTGATCTGATAAGAATAATCTAAGTCCATATGATCACAGGGATGATAGCTTGTTGTTTGCTTTAAAATTCTATAATATGAATGTAAATACATCCCTATGTGAAGTGGTTTGGTCCAAGCAGTTACATCAGGTTATGAATAAATCTGTAATGGGAATGGTCTGTGTGACGAGGGGTGATAAAATTGACACCCATATGAAATTGACATGACTTTGTAAAAATAATCCCTTCTCCTCTCATTGGCTCAATGTGAAGAAAGGGTGGAGTTAGGGGAGGGATTAGAGGAAGACATTGATCAGTAAGGTGGACAATCTGGGCCTGCATTGTGTCACTCCAAAGCCAAGGCGGAGTCTCTATAGCCAAAACAAATACCCTGAGGCTAAGCACTAGTGCCGATGATGCAGACTGACAAGGTTGGCAAGGCGCACTGCAGAGCGTTCTAGCCCTTAGGCTGGATCGCAGTTCTAGAGTTAAAAATACATATACTGTGAAAGAATCAGCCTACATTAATCAGATACATTAATCATCCCAAAATGTTTTCAGCAATGACCTATGAAAATAATACAATAATAGCTTTACAGACAGATACAGCAATGATCCACTTTCAGACCTATCCAGTGCTCTATCAATTGTAGCTGGTATGCTGATGGATTGGTTTAACATAGAAAAATCTGAGTATAACACTACTGGCGAGTGGCAAAAAAAAACATTATAGGCACTTTGTCGGCAGAAAACTCCACTGGCACACAGATATCATGATACACTATTTAAAAGATTTTCTTTTACAAATGACTTAGATCTAGAAATAAATGCATAGTTTTCACCGGAGCAATAATGTGAACACTGAAATTGATGGGCCAGCTATTTCCATTCACAAAAATTAACCACTTGTAGCATTTCAAGAATATTTGTCCCTGTTATTCTTATGGCTATAATGAATGCTGAAGTTTCATCCACTGGGGTCTGGTACATGTATCAGTCAGTCTTCATTCATGATTCTACCACTTTGCATATTTGAAAGTAGCAGACATTTGAAAGTAAAATGAAAGTTGCAAATACATGTACTCATTAACACATTAAATCACTTGTGGGAGACACATAAACATTTTGTATTTAATGATCAACTCTTACTTTCCCCTCAAACATGTTTTTTTTATTTACGGATGATTAACATGTACCTGTGATGATCTTATAATGTAATTATTTTTGTTCTATCTAGATATAAATGTCTTAGCAATGAAATGGATAGGTGTAAATTAGCTACCCAGAACTTCTGTATGACTGCTAAATTCAAATTATGATGAAATCAGTTCAGTTTTTTATTTCTGCAAACTTTGGAAATAGAATAAAACCTCTCTATAATTTTACCTATGACTCACAAATCAATCATATGATTTATGTCAATAGTATAATTTGTTCCACAAAACAATGTGTCATGTTTTTCCTCTGTTTTCATTCCAATTACCATATCAACTATCGTATTACAAAATGTTATCATGGTAAATGTTTTCAGTTTAATCATCTCATTGGTAGCATAAAAAAACAGAGAGGAACAATAAAACAATGGATTTTATTTTTTCTGAGAACAAGTTATACGAATAGGGAGAACTTCGCAGTGAACTGGACTACGCTTTCAAATCCATCAAGATTATGACTGAGGCTCCTTCCATATGATGGAAGAGCTGAGTCCTTACATGCCACCTTAAAAAAATCTTAAATGTAAGAAATCCCTCGAGTATGGCTGAGATCATACAAGAACAAATTTACATCCCAATACAGCTTTGTATAACAATACATTTGTAGAATAACAATAATTATGTGAACTGTATTTTGAGTATACGTACATGGACTTTAAAAAAGAGGAGTATAACATTGTATCACAAAAAGGGACATTTGGGATGTCAGACATAAACTAGTAAATTTGTGTGTTATATTGAACAAATAAATGGGTCAGCTAATGTAACATAAGGATCTCATTCTGTAATTTTATGAACGCTGAATGAACAATTCACAATTATAAGTAGATCTATGCTCCTAAGGCTGACTATTTCAACCATGAAAAAACCCATGTCTTCAAATGAGTTTGATGCGAAGCGATCATATTACATTCGCTTCGATGTCTAGGAAACTTCAAATTATTAAAATGCGTGTGAGTGTTGTTTTTGTTTTTCATACGCAGGAAACAGTCATTGATCTATAAAAATGCCACTACAAATGTGTATATCAGATGTATTTGGATAGTCAAGCGCAATAATGGTAAAATCCATTTTCAATTCATGGGCAAAATTGCAATAAGATTTGGAGTATTATGAATTACACTGTACATATATTCACAACCAACAAAAAATAGCAGCATAATTACAACAGTTGCAATGTACTGCATCAGGCTGGATTCCAACTTTCGTGTGAAACCATTCACAAAATCACTCAGAAAGTATGAAATTCTTATTTAAATTTAGATCAACTGATACTGTGAGTCGTGGGAGGCCAAAAGGAAGGAAACAAGTAGTGTTTGTGGAACCCATTCTATTCTTAGGTATCCTGAGCATATGAATATAGTGGTTATTTTTTTTTTTCTTGCTTTTGATTTTATATTGTTTTGTTGTTGTTTTTTAACTGCAGAAATGTCACTAGAAAGTGCCTATCTAAAAACACACATGTACTATATTCAAAGTTAAGAAATGGCAGTTCATGCTTTAAGGTGAAATAATGTGAGGATCATGTTATTAATAATAACAAAGCAGAAAAAACAAGCATTTATATATCTTCCAAACATGCCTAGAAGTTGCTAATATAAAAAATGTTTAGACATCAAATGCTAATGACTGCTTCGATCAGAATGCTAACGTGATTTGACAAAACGCCTTTTTCTAAAAAATGCTGTTCCGAGAAAATCATGATTTAGTTTTCCGATCTCTCAATTTAAAGATAGTGAACAAAATGCAGTTTTTGGTGGTTGAAGTAACACATTATGATGTCTTTTAACTTTGCGTAAAATTTTATTTAAATTGGTGCAGAAATAAATAAACTGTGATGAAAAAAGCATATTGTCGAATCACAACTCAAACGTAAAACGTCTTTTTTCCAGAAAAAAAGGCGTTTTGTCGCATCTTGCTGAAGAGATAGGCGTTCCTCCAACCAGGTTTACTGGGCCAAAATGCCTTTTTCTTACAGAACCGACATAAATAACACTATTTCTTTTTTCATGAGTAAATCTACTTTGTTTTTGTTTGTTTGTTTTTTCGCAATGGGTCGTTTAATGGGATGAATGATGGTCAGTTTGAGTTGTTATAGGTATGGTTCCAGTATTTTTTTGTTTAAATAGCATAACGTCCTCCCTGTCCCATCTTTCCCATACAATGACTAGGAAAGCTGCAATTTCATGTATTGTATTGGGTGCTTCATTCTCTGAGCCCAGAGCTCTCTTTCCTTCCTAGCTGGCGTGGAAGTTGACATTGGAGTGACAAGTAACAGAAATGGTTGGGCGAGCGTGTTTAAATACGATGGAAAGAAAATAGTTATATTGTTTCTGATTGTTTCAAGTTGGGGAATGGTGAACACCTGTAGGCAAATCTGAAACTATGTTGCATGCTGTGTTGTTTATCATTCTATCCCTTCACTGGAATGAGTGTTCTGGTGCAGAAGATAACTGACAGATCGGGCTGTGAGATGGTCAAACACTGAATGGTGTGATGTACAGGATGAATGCTGAACAATTCCGAGTTATCAAATCGTGTCCCAGCAGGAGCAGTAGAAGCAAAAGTTGATATAGAAGTAAAATGAGCTCACTATACTGTTACTCGTTATAAAGATTATCTGAAGTAAATTGATCATTCTCTCCACTATCACTATCATTCTGATGACACATGCTTTGAGTGAATAAGGACTTGAGTGGATAAGGGCAGTATAGTGCACTAGGATGTTAGCAAAACTGAGCGGTGATGAACAGGTTTGGTTGTCACACGTCTTGAACTTAAGATTCTGAGGAACCATCAGTGTCCTCTATACCATAAGAGGCTGGCACCTTGGGCATCTCTGCATTCTCTTGTTTAGCCTTGTGATGCAGGTGTTTTGAGTTTTAAAACACTTTTACAAAATGACGATGCTGATGAGGAAGGGGAGGCATTGAGCTACTTGCTGGGTTGGCAATGCAAGTCAAAT
>JBCEWB010096700.1:0-10932 GCA_039654565.1 Peronia peronii
CCCATTCCCCTCTTAACCCCCCCCCCCCCCCTCTCTTTCCCCGAGTCCCGTTAGGAATGACAAGCCAACCTTTTCCCCAGTGTTTATAGCAAGGAGATTGCACTTTCTTCTGTGGCCGTGTTTACTCTAGCCGGCCTGGCTGTATAGGCAGCTTTTGCGCTTTGTGCTCGCTGTCAGTCAAACAAGGCAGAACGAAAAGACTGTGAGACAAAGAAGAAGAAGAAGAAGAAGAGGAAAAAAGTTCAATGTGGAAGAAGAAAAAAGGCGACCGGTGTAGCAAAAGGAAAAATAACAAAATGATTAACAAAGTATAACATTATTATTATTATTTTTTTTTTTTTGGTAGTGTTAGAGGGAAAAGTCAGTAACTGATAAATAAATTAGTAAATAAATAGGCAAATGAATAAGTAAATAAATAAAAGAACCAGATAAATTAGCACGTAAATAATAAATAAATAGATTTTTAAAAAAGCTGTCAGTAAATAAGCAAGTAGATAAATACATGAATAGATGAATAAATAACATAGCAGATTGAAAAAACAATGCAATCTCCCTTCCCCCCCTCAAAAAAAAAAACAAAAACGCAAATAAACCAAGAAATAAGCCAGTAAGTGGATAAATAAAGAACTAAATACGTATATTCCTAATAAATTAATGAATTCCAGATCGTTGCTATTTGGCTCTGATCGTACGGCACGTATATTAGGTTCTGTACATTGTGTACTTTGCTATGAAAGAGAGAGAGAGAGAGACCAGAATAAGATTTTATATAATGTTATTGCTAGATTCATGTTCATGACTTGAGGCATTCTGGAGTACTGACAATGCACTCCGTAATTTTTTGATAGCATTTCAATCCTAAGAAAGTAGGATTATCTCGACGGGTGTAGCTGCCTACCCAGTGTTTGGTGAGAAGAATTTTTGTGGCTAGAAATTTTGGAATTTTGAAGTTTTTGTCTGGACAGGGGTGTCTCCGCCTACTCTTCATCCGATTTTTAACTGGCAAAGGTTCTTGAACGAGCGTAACGTACACAAGGCCTCAGAAATTATATTCGCCCTTGGCCGAGAAGGCTGGGGCTCGGGCTTTCCTACCCAGGAGAAATCAGGGGATTGTTAAGTCACGAAAAAAAATGCAGTTCTAAACTTCAAATCCTCCGATCCTTGGACGGCAGATCCGAGATTCGAACCTGCGACCTCCACGATGGGAGTTTTTTTTTTTCACCGAGTCGCAGACGCCTAAACACACGGCCACGGTCACCCCCTACTAGTATTATCTCTACGTACCCTAGGTTTTATACATGTACTTTGTCGTGAAAGAAAGAGCAGAATTAGGCTCTGTAATAACATTATTAGATTCATATTCCTGACCTGGAGAGTTCTAGAGCACTGGCCATGCACTGCGTAATTTTGCCTGGAAACGATTAAATAGGGCGGATGCAATGCATGGGAAGCAGATGAGATTTAACCCTAAAAATGTCAGTTGAAACTTCGGGAAGTGTAGTAAGTGCCTGTAACTTGAAGCAGATGTATGTCATCATGTTCAAGAGCCGACCACTTCAAGTCCGACGGGACGAAAAATACCTGTCACAATTTTACACATTTTGAGCCTAGATCGAGTGGACCTAGCAAAAAAGGAAAGAGAGAGAGAGAGAGAGAGAACAAATCGGTGAGAGAATAACAGACGAAATTTAAAGCGCAAACAACCAAACATCATAGGACTTGAGTTACTGGAATAGCAGTATGAGCCCCCCCCCCCTCCCCTCCCCCCCAATAAAAAAAAGAAACAAAAAGTTCTGTTAATATAATAGTTTATCTACCTCGTAAATATAACCAACCGTGCTAGGCGCAGTATGGATTTAATGGTGCTAGTGAGCCGTGAAATCCGAAAACAAACAAACAGACAAGCAGTTTGAGACGAGTACGTTTAACTTGTCACTGATTTGTATGTTGTTTGAAAGATCATGCAATGATCAATAGTCTTTCGGTAGATAGGCCTCTTAACACCTTAAGGGTTAATGTGGTTTGGAACACATCTTTGGGGTAAAGAAAGGAATGCGTGAAAAGGTATAAACGTTTTGTGCCCTTTGATCGTCTTAGTTTATGGTGGACATAAAGGTAAATAGTTACATCGACCGGACATCTGCACCAGAAGGCCTGGTGGAAAAAGGGGAAAACAGATCAATGTGACATTAGCAATCGAAGTGTACGGTGCAGGTAACATTAAGGTGCAAGTAACATTAAGGTGCAAGTAACATTAAGGTGCAAGATCATAAAAAATCATATAATATAAACTTAGAGTAACTGGAATATCTACACTATAATTCTGCAACATAACCCATAAAAGGCTTATGGACTCGGAAAACTACTGAATGGATCCATGTGAAATTTTGCACACAGCATTGTTGTATAATGATCTGTGCTTCTACTTACATAAAGCCGAAGAAAGCTTACGATGTTTGACGTTATTCGAAAAAGGCGATAACGATTGAATAGTAAACTCGCGAGAGTGTTTGATCCGAATTGTACGTTCGATAGAATGACGCGTTCAAAACACCAAGCATGTTTTCTTTAAGTAACGTTCAGTTTGATCATCCAAAATACCAACATCGAGGTGCGCACGCTTGCCGTACACTTTTGAGTCGGAGGACAGTATCGGTTTGACCTATATTCAGATAATCTCCCACGAAAGCCATGGGTTCTCTTTTTGCTTTTGATATATTATTTCAAAACTGGATGTCATCCTGTAGTCTTCAATTTAGACTAAGACAGCAGAATGCGATTACTAATTGCATCTTGTCACTGATTTGTATGATATTTGGAAACTCGTTCGAATGTCAAGCATAATAGAGAGTCTTTAGGCAGTTGGTCCTCTTGGCGCTTCAAGGGTTAATGCGATTTGACGGAAGCATTTGGAATAAACAAAGGAATAGAAGAAAAAAAAAATGTACGGACGTATTGTGTGTCCTTTGATCGTTCTGGTTTACAGCTGAAACAATGTAAATAGTGTACAGTTTCAGGCACCGGACGTCTGTAAAACATTAGTCACGAGTAATCCTGGTTACAGGGATATTTATATTATATAGTGGGTCCGAACCAAATACAGGCCATGTGGATTTTGAATCCAGAGCGTCTCGCCGACTTTCGCTCTGTCTCACCCTTTCTGTTGCTTTTCTTTCTTTCTCTCTCTCTCTCTCTCTCTCCCTCCCCTCTTCTCCCCGACAACCTCTTTCTTATTTCAACCTTTGTCCCTCATTCTTTTTCTTTCTCTCTCTCTCTCTCCCTCCCCTCTTCTTCCTGACAACCTCTTTCTTATTTCAACCTTTGTCCCTCATTCTTTTTCTTTCTCTCTCTCTCTCTCCCTCCCCTCTTCTTCCCGACAACCTCTTTCTTATTTCAACCTTTGTCCCTCATTCTTTTTCTTTCTCTCTCCCTCCCTCCCTCCCCTCTTCTCCCCGACAACCTCTTTCTTATTTCAACCTTTGTCCCTCCTTCTTTTTCTTTCTCTCTCTCTTTGACGATGTCTCTCACTCTTAGTCCCCTTTCTTCACTCAGTACCAAGTTCTCAAACGCCCTTGTCGACTTTTCCTTGTCTGTTCTCCACTCTCTCTTTCTGCCTGTCTGTCTGTTTGTCTGACTGTCTGTCTGTGTCTGTCTCTCTTCTCTCTCTCTCGCTTTCATTTTGTTTGTTTGTTTGTTTTCCTCTCGCTTTTTTTTCTCTTTGCTATCTTTCTTTCTTTATCAACCACTTCAGCTCCCTCTGTCTGGCGTTTTCTCTGGTAGTCTCTCTATCACTTTCTTCACTGTCTCTCGTTCTTGCAGTCTTTTTCTGGTTCGCTTCTACTTTTTGTTCTGTGAGAATCTTGATGGGCCCAAAATGTTTCAGTTGTGGAAACGAAAAAACATCACGGAAAAATAGTTTAGCGTGATGAAACTAAAGTCCTGTCTCCAGTGTTGAAATTTGCTTCACAAAACCAAAGTTCTAGTGTGGAAATAGAATCTTGACAAACAACATTTTGTGTAGCTTTGCCAGATTCTATATATCAAAGTCGTGGAAAGTGGCTCGTCAGGAAGTTTTGGAGACCTCATCCCGATAAAATTTGTTCTGAATGTCTCACGTAGAGAGAGGGTGTGATTTGATTATTGCAACATACCGACATTTTTCTTTTTTTTTTTTTTGTTGGCAGTGGAATGCCTTACCAGAAACAGAGGGAGTGATTATTGTCAGAGACAGAAGTGTCTAAATGGCACAGTTAATTTTGGCAGATCGAGGATGGGAGTGTAATTAGTGTAGATAGACTGAATGGCATAGTTCTTGACTGAATTTTTCAGCGTATAATTTCATGCTTTTCTAAGTGGAATTTATGATGTAACTCTCCAGTATATAACTTATATAAGCATTGCGTAAATGATTTTTTTTATCTTTTGGAAAACGTTTTGGCACGAATTAGTATGATGTAACCGTGACAGGTGATATGCCAGTGATATGCCAATCGTTTTTTTTTTTTGTTTGTTTGTTTTGTTTTGTTTTTAGATCCCCTTTGTATTGAAAACAAGGACATTGTTACTAAAAACAAGGGGAAAAATGTACTAAGGTCGTCTCCAGTACACACATAAAAAATCATATAATATAAACTTAGAGTAACTGGAATATCTACACTATAATTCTGCAACATAACCCATAAAAGGCTTATGGACTCGGAAAACTACTGAATGGATCCATGTGAAATTTTGCACACAGCATTGTTGTATAATGATCTGTGCTTCTACTTACATAAAGCCGAAGAAAGCTTACGATGGAAAAGTTTTTTAAATATTTAAAACCACAGCGGTAACAACATTGACAACTCTGTTCTGTGGGAAATGAAGCAGTTACAGATAAGGCAAATTATGCAAGAATGTCAGTATTGATGTACTCCCTCAAAGGGCCGATATTCTGCAACGGTTTCCGTTCATACACAGAAAGGTGGGAGTAAAATGAATAATCATCAGAGACAGTTTTGAATAGGCTGGAGAATTCTGTTCAGGAAAAAACGAGCATGGCCAGGAATTTGAGAACAAGAGCTCGGAAACGGGACATTTATTTATTTATTTATTTATTTTTTGTAGCTAAGAGGCCAATTCATGAACTTTTCAGAAAGCTGTCAGTTTTAATATTAGAATAAAATCGTTCCGAGTAACAACCAGTATGCCTGGCATTTATGGAAAGCGATTACAGGCCCATACGAATGGTTAGGACCAGAAATTTGAAACTGTATTCCAGACCCTGACATCAGACGAGTTCAAAATAAGTTGAACCCAAACTACGTAAAATCATAGATCAATTTCGGATGTTAGATCGCCACTCTCTGCATAAATTCCTGATTTCAATATAAAAAAGGGATAACAAGTTGTTCGACCAAACATTTTAATAGTGGCCCAGGCTGTTCATGCTTATTGCTTCTCGAGACATACCAATCTTAATGTTGTGATCAGTTTTTAAATCTTTCGAAATATCATATCAACGAATGTATTGGTTGCAGTTTTTATCATTGATTCCTAGACTTATTTGTTTATTTATTTATTTACTTATTTAATTTTTTTTCTGCTGTCTTTGCTTTGTTTTGTTGTTAAATTGGCTCTTTCAAAATGTGTTTTCACTTCAAGTTTCGGGAATTTGCTGGCGGCGGATCAAATTGTGTCGTGTAATTGCACAATGCGAGCGAAATGTCACCCCCACGAATATTTGTAAACGGATTCACTCATTGGAGTTTACGCTTCTCTGACGAATCCTGCTGTGTTTTCTTTCGTGCATTCGAGTTCGGATTATACTTTTTGGATCTCCTGGGCGGGGGTTCTGTCACCTGGGCAACGCAGCCATGGATATGGATTTGTTGCTGACGCATATCGACGCCGTCCACCTGCGGACGGGGAGCAGCAATGCCAGTAGTGTTGCTACCAACAGCAGCATCAGTAGCGACCGCCAGAACAACAACAACGACAGCAACGGCGGTAGCCCCAACAACAGCATCCACCACGGCATGAGCGTAGCCGGCACCGTCACCCACAGCACGGCCGCCCATCGCCAGCCCCTTCAACATCATCACCAACATGTGCCCCACCTCCCGCCGCAGGTGCCCTTCCGCAGCAGCCTGATCTCGGGCAACTGCACCACCAACTACAACAGCGTGGCCAAACCACATCCGCACCAGTACCCGCATCAGTATCACCTGCAGCAGCAGCACCATCTCAACTACCGGCCCAGTGGGGCGGGCAGCAGCCACACCCTCCACCCCAGCACCACGTTCCACAACCACAGCCCGCACCACCACCATCACTACTACCACCACCTCCACCACCATCCGCAGCACTCGCTGCACCAGCAGCAGCAGCAACAACAACAGCAGCTACTACAACTACCCCAGTTGCCTCAACATTACGCTGCACCGCTGCTGCTGCACATGCAGGCACCTCGTGGGGTAAGAGCGAGCACGATGCATGCAGAAAGTACTCACCCACACTGAACCAATGACTGGATAGTTGTTGTTAATTCTATTATGTTATTTTACCATTTGTTCCTGTGTGCTACTTACATTTAACCCTTAGGAAATCCATTATTTGTAGTGTTCTGATTTTGCTTTGATCATAATAATATATGATTTACAATAATATTTTTAAACTTGAAAGTGACATTGAGGCATCGCTCCAATTTTATGGTTGGGCTCACAAGATTAGATCAGATAAGATAGGTATGATTTACATTTAACTGCCAGAAAATGCATGGTGGCATCGCTCCGATTTTACGAAAGGAGTGTTGAGATAAGATGGAATTGATTTATTTGAAAGGAAATTCTCTGTCATTTCATAGTCGACGAAAATATATAGTATACATAGCTATACATATAGCACTGTATCACTTTAAAACAGGTGATCCCATATAATTGTGCTGGTGCGCTGTACAGCGAAAACTCAAATTGAAATCTAAGTTGAGATAACTGAGATCTGACGTTTTGTGTTTAAAATATATTTTTAAAAAAAAGGGGGGAAAAGAAAAAAAATTATATATACATGTACATAATATATGACCTTTGGCGTAAAAAAAAAATAAAAAAATTCCAGTTTGGCTCCTATGGTTTAAACGCGACACTATCCCAGTATGAGCTTTGGTGTAGAATAGTTCCAATCTGGCGCCCATGGTTAGAACGAGGCAGTATCCCAATTGTAGCGCCGATACCCAAAGAGAAACGCCGTCCCAGTTCGAGGCTGCCGAGTCAAAATCTGGCATTGTCTCTTCATTTGAGGCTTTAAGTGAGGCGAAACGAGATAATGACCTTTTTTGGACTCTCGAATCAAAACAGACTTACTTCCTAATTCGAGCTGAAATCAAAACGACACATTATTTTCTAGTCGACGCCCAGAATCCAAACAAAGCAATATCCAATTTGGAGTCGGGAATTGAAACGAGGCAGTGTCCCAGTTTGACATTGGAGTCAAAACGAGACAATGGCCCAGTTTTACGTGGGAATTAACCTTTGATATTGCCATATCTTTTAAAACAAACTGATACTGTGGTAGCGTAAATTTGAAATTAATGTTGGATTTCAACAACCTATAGTGATATCACTTTTTGTACAGATTTCATAGTGTTCGTTATAAAGTCTTTAATGATCTCTTGCTGTAACACATCTATGGTTTTCTTGCTTTTTTTTTTTTTTTGGCATTTTGAAGTTTACATTCATCATATTTATATGCCCCACCGCGCTTAAGATAGTTAGAAAACAAAAACAAAGCCAGAACAACAACAATACATCGCAAAACAAAAACAAAATAAAATATTTTGCACTGTAAGTCTTGGAGTCAAAAGAAGACATTGTCTCCAGTTTGCCCCAGTGAAATACGGCAATGTTTCAGTCTGAAATGGGAGAATGTCCCAGTTTTAGGGTTAGAGACGACATCCCAATCAGACATTCGGAGACAAAAATTTAGCCATGCTATTTCTTGTCGCTGTGTATTAACAGAATGTTCATAATAGTACAGTGTTGCCATTTTGGGGAGGGGGGATGACTGGGAATGGGAGGGGGGAGGGGGGGGGGAATCTCCATGACATGTGTTTGACCCTTTGCAGCTCATATTAATGACATGTGAAACACGATCAGAAATAGAAGAAGTTAAGGAGAAAGTTTTCTTGATTTGTTAAATTGTTTTTGTCGTTGTTGCTTTATATTTTTAATATATTATATTTTTGGTCTTTAGAATAATGAAGTACATGCCCAGAATGCTCAGTTTGCTGTCAGTGAATTACATAAGTATCTCATTGGATCAGATCATTCTACAGTTTTGTTGACATCCAAGACAATTCTTATCTAGTACTGTTCGCTGACTATAAAGCCTTGTTGAACAAGTCTTAGCCGAAAACTTTGCTGTTATATTAAACATTGGCGCCGTCTATTTGGACCTATTGGTGCAGCTAGACTTGGGAGTCTATTTGGACCTATTGATGCACCTCTTTCTCACAGTCCATGCGTAAGAAAGTTATTGTATCCGGGTAGTGATGTAACGTGTCGCTCCCATATGCGAGCCAATACAAAATTGTTTCACCTTTACTATGTGGTGCAACTTTTTTGTTTGCCTATGCTTCCTCAATGTAATACTAGGCCCAGACAGACACTCCGTTAAAAATTACGAAACAAACGATATGTAACGTTTGAACTATTTTAACCGTTTTCTCATTTAGAAAAGTACAAGTAGTTTACTGCTTGCAAAAATTAACACGCTTTTGGCAAGAAGAAATGTGCTGTATGTGGAACTAACATTCGCAGCACTGTAACCTACATAGTTTTGACAACACATTGCACGTGTTGGCTTGGGTGTGAACACGTAGTTCAGCACTGGCCAGGCAAACTGTGTGCAAGCTGGTGCATAGTTTGAGATAGATGAGGCTGAACTTAGTGTGCTTAATGTCTTCACTATATCTAAACGTGGGCTAATGTGTACAGCGAATTGTCTGTCCTATGAATTCTGTTAGAGCAGGAAACCGGCTTATCTCTCCCTTTCTCTCTCTCTCTCTCTGTCTCACTTTCTCTCGTATCTCTCTCTCTTTTCACCTCCCAGCACCCTCTCTCAACCCCGCCCCCCCCTGTCTTCTCCGCCCCCACTCTTTCTCCTCCATTTTATTCGCTATCTCTTTCCTCTCCCTTTCTCTCTCTTGCTCTCAAATCTCGCTCCCCGTGTCCCATTCTCTTTCTGATTCTGTATCCTTTCTCCCTCCATTTGAAGGTTTTGCCCCACTGATGTGACAACACATATTCACTCACCCATCTCAGACAGCCCATCATAATTCATTGGCCAGCCTTCTGCCTGTTTATCCATCCGTCCATCTACTCATCCATCGCTCCATCCATCTATCCATCCATTCATCCATCCATTCATCCGTCTATCCATCCATCCATCCACTAATCCATCCATTCATCCATCCATCCATCCGTCCATCCATCCGTCCATCCATCCATCCATCCATCCATCCATCCATCCATCCATCCATCCACCCATCTACTCATCCATCCGTCTATCCACACATCTATCCAGTAATCCGTCCATTCCTTCACCCACCACTCGCTCATCCACCTTCACATCGATCTATCCATTCTTCAATCCATCCATCAATTCACCTATCCGTCCATCCATTCATCCGTCCATCCATCCATCCATTTATTCATCCATCCATCCATCCATCCATTTATTCATCCGTCCATCCATCCATCCATTTATTCATCCATCCATCCATCCATCCATTCCGTTCATTTTTTCATCGTATTGTTGTGGGCAGTTCCAGAAACGTAAGAACAACAACAATAACGCCACCACCACCACAACAACAAAAACGTACGAAAACAATAGACAAATTAGGTTCATAACTAAACATGACATAATTGGGATTCTGCCCGTGGCCTCTGCGTATGTATCCGTTTGTTTTGATTAAGAAATCAACCCTTCATTCTGATCTGTGCTTCGTTCCTGCCTCCTCCTTTCTTTATTTCTTTCTTTCTGTCTGTCTGTCTCTCTCTATCCCTCTCTCTCTCTCTCTATCTCTTTCTCTCTCTCTCTCTCTTTCTTGTCTATGCGAGAGGATAATCTGTCACGGCCTGACCCTGTGTCAGTAGCGGTGAACATTGGGGAGGTGGGAGAGCGATACGGACAAGCTACACTAGAACATCTACAGTCTGAAGCCTTGAGCTCCGTCCCACAATCTTCATGGCCGTGAGCCTGAGCTGTGGCCAAGGGGCGTTAATGGGCAGATAATCCTGCGACTTTGTCAGCTCTTCCTGCCAGACTGGATTATGGCTCCCTCAAGGGCAGACCACCCACTCGTACTTCCTTTGTGTTTGTTTGTTGCACTTCCTGCACTAAGCGGTTACATCCCCTGACTACATGAGGAAGAGAAACACGCAAAACGGCAGCAAGTGATCAGATTTAAGTGCTGACAAAAGCGGGCGTTTTTGATTGCACCCTCTGTGGTCGGATATCAAAGAAACTAGACTTTGGATCTATGTTTGTTTGTATTTGACTTCTTTTTGTAGGTCAGTGAAAAAAACGGGCAGTATAAGGTCAGAATAAGGAAATATGGCGTGAAACAAAACATTTAAAACAACAGCAGTAGCAGCAGCGGCAGCAACAACATCATCATCATCATCAACAATAACAACAACAAAGATAAAAATGGACTTAGTACCCTATGTATTTCCTTTCCTCACTTGATGCTGGAAGTGTATGGCTTGGACTTCCTGAACGTTGACACTTTTCGACATCTTTTTTTTCTTTTGGCCTTATAGTAATTGCACTGATTTGCCATCACGGCAGTATTTTTTTTGCTCACTTGTTAGCAAAATATTTTAACCGTTCTTTAAAGGGGGATGTGTGGTAGGGGGGGGGGGGGGGGGAGAGGGGGGGGGGTGGGAG
>JBCEWB010096711.1:0-12266 GCA_039654565.1 Peronia peronii
AGATAGATAGATAGATAGATAGATAGATAGATAGATAGATAGATAGATAGATAGATAGATAGATAGATAGAGATATAAGTAAAATAGAAGCGAACCCTCGCGCCCCAAATTTTTGATAATAGAACTCAGATTATTTTTTTTTTGTTGCTCTGGGGAGTCAATTAACTCAATAACAGTGACAAAGTTTTTATTGTAGTCTTTGAAACCTGGTGGGTCGTGGCTTACCTGCAGTCATACTTCTATGAATAAAGGAATGTCTTGATTCCATGACGAGTTTCAATCAACATTTGAACTTTTTCATCGAAGTGAGTGCTGATCATTAACACCGGTCCCTGATTGGCTGGAAAATAGCTGGAAAAGACTCCCCATTCACTCATTCCTCAAACGCAACCACTGGGACTCTTTTGCATCTATCATTTAATTTTCTTTCTGTCTAAATTTTCACTCAACGAAATGTCAACATATCTACGATTGAGTTGTGCCAAAATTTATATCAGAAAAGTTCAGATGTTGATATATGTCTATGTTTGTATTCATTTTAGAACTTCTCTGTTCATAATCACATATTTTCCTTTCTACAGCATTACTTAAGCACGTTTGGGTACTATCGCCATGGGCGAAAACATCATCCTGCGGGAATCGATGTGACGTCATTATCCGATGCCTTCAGTACGGTCAGTCCAACGACCACTGAGAGTACAGAAAATCCTATGGGAACTCACACTGAGGAGGAAAGACGTCAGGCTGTCGAGTGAGTTTATATGTCTTACTGTGGGAGAGGTCTCTTATGTCCAGACAGAATATTTAATTACAGTTTAGGTATCAATGTTATATAGCTGGATAGAATGAAAAGTCGGGCAAAAAAAAGAAAGAACGACCAATACAAAATAAGAGCTAGCGAAGAAACCCAAAAAAGACGAGGCTGAACATAGAGAAGACTAGGACCTGAGGATCTGTACTTGAGTATCTCATGAAAGATTGTGGGATATACAAATACAGAATGGCAGAGATTATGAGAAAGAGAGATAGTGGAAGAGGAAGAGGAGGAGGACGAGGGAGAGAGAGAGATAGGCAAACGGACAGGGAATGGTGGAGAGACAGCTGGGCAAACAGACTGGTAGATACTCAGCTGACAAAGACACTCAGACATTAAAGAGGAAAAAAAGAAACATGAAACAGGATATAATATCCACTGAAAGAGAGAAAGTAACTAAACAGTGTTGAGAGAGGAAGAGATAGAAAGATCAATGGATAGAGAGAAAGGAAATAATAAGGAAGGCAGAGATGGTAGAGCAAGTGCAATACGAGAGAAAGAGAGTGCGAGAGAGAGAGAGAGAGAAGAGAGAATGCCAGTTATCAAGTGTAACGGCCCTTCTGTACTGCTGCAACCCACCCAGATTTTAGAATTTCTATCACTACCTTTGCCAGGCGCCTTCAAACTTTCTTTCACGTGCCAGTCACCGGTCACCTCGACAAGAAGACCAAAGAGATCATGGCCGCTCCACGATGTGGTAGGGAAGATTTTGACGATGATGCAGATGAGGAAGAAAATGCAGATATGAAAGAAGCCGTGAGTGGAGGAAAGATCAGAAAGAAGCGCTATTCAATCGGCAAAAACCATGGTAAGTTAGAGATTGATGGTTGTCATAAATGTCATTGTTTCCATCGTCATTAAAACCTATTTATAAAAGTCTATTTACTAGTGAGGAGCTACAAAAAATGTGAGGTTGAGATGAGAGAATATGTAGGCCATGGAAAAAAGTTGTGATTAATCTTCTTTACTGTAGTCCTCTTCAAGACCATCATCACCATCACCATCACCATCATCATCACCATCACCATCACCATCACCATCACCATCATTTCATGAAAGCAGTTTTGTATCTAGTACCTGTTTATAAAATCTGTCAGATGTTTATTGTAAAGTTGTAAGCGTTTTTTCTCACATGAAGGAGAGAAAGTCCCCTGATACATGTACTACACTACTGTGGTATTTTCAAAAATTCTACATGTATTAACATTTAAAATTTTTCTTCTTTTCCAGTCTAGTTGTAAGTCAATCCAAATATTAAGTTGTAAAACTTTTTCCTTATAAAAAAAAAAAAGGGAAAAAAAAGAAAGGAAAAAAAAAAGGGGGGGGGGATTCTTTGATGTCGTTTTATCAAGTTAGTTTTATAGATGTTGTTCACATTATGTTATCACTTTTGTTCACTACAGATGGAACCCCGGCCAAGTGGGAACAATCTCAGATGACGTGGCGCATCACTCAACCATCCCAACAAATTCCTGTCTCTCAGCAGAGGTGAGTGAGTTGATCTGAGGAGAATTGCCCTTTCCACTCCTTTCTTCGTGGAGAAAACAAATAAATACACAGTTTCATATACTCTGGCCTTGGGGAATCCACCTGTTAAACAAGACTGTTTCATCGTTCTATATGTAAAACAAAATAAAATAAAATGCAGACAAACGCCACATTTTATCATATTGTAAGGGGGTCTGTTTTCTTCAGTCTGTCTTTTAAAGAAAAAAGACATAAATATAACAAATTTTATTAAAAAAGACTACATTGTTTTACAGAAATACAGTGACACATTAATTTCTCTTACAAATATGGCACAGCGCAGCTGATACACAAAGGAAAACACTGCAATTGTCAAATTATTTCCCCTCTAACTGCGCAGAGTTCAGCCCAATTGCAAGTGCTTTGCCCTTGTTCTTGACCTAGATCTGCTGCACTCAACCTCACCCACTTCCGTGACTTGACCATGGAAAAAGGCGGTGATTCTTATCAAAGAACCACAACAAACACAACAACATTCAAAAGTATTGGGATAGATCTACGAACTTCTCTAGTTACTACTAGAATGCTACATAAAAATGTGGGAAATGTAGTGAAATGTATAGTATATGCACCCTAGACAGTTATTTTTAACTGACTCCTGAGAATCAAGTGTTTTTTTTTCCCCTGCATTCATAACATAATCTATGGAAAGGACAGAAAGCAGGGGAAAAGGGATGGGAAGGGATGGGAGTGGGGGGGGGGGGAACAAAGAAGGAGGTGTTTTATAAAAATTATTTCCAGGGCGAAGGGAAAGAAGGAGAAAGTTCATGGGAAATACATGAAGATCTAAAACTGGGAGCTTCTGCCCGACAAGGCCGCGCCTTTTCGCCATTTTGTTTTTGTTTTTGTTTTTTTAAACTGAGGGTGCACACTTGGCGTGAAAAGATGTAAACAGTTTTCCCCACGTTCCCAGGTCCAGTACATAAATATCGGTCTAGACATTTTTGATCAGAAAATGCAAGGCTAGCAGAATGTTTTTTTTCTTAATTGGACAGTATGTAGAGAGTCTTTCTGATCTCTCTCTCTCTCTCTGTCTCTCTCTCTCTCTCTCTCTCTCTCGTTGGCTATGCATTATTTATTTATTTATTTATTATTTAATTTATTATTAATTTATTTTTTATTCATCTCTCTCTCACTCTGGCTCTATATTACTTATGCATTATTTTTTTTCTGTCCCTCTTTCTTCTTTCTCTCTGATTTCTTTCGTATGTCTATTTCTTTATATATCAGTTTATGCATTTATTTATTTATTCATTGATTTAACTATTTATTTAAATACTTGCTTCTCTGTGTACAGAAGGATCATGAGCAAGGCTCTAGCTGTCTGGGCTCAGGTGGTGCCCATCAAATTCGTAGAAATCGGTGGCAACGAAGTTCCTGATATTGAAATCAAATTTGCGCATGGCAAGCACGGGCCCGAGGGTGACCCAGTTTTTGACGGAGCACGTGAGTATAGAAGATGTTGTCATCCAACAACTAACTGGAGATCGTAGGAGGGGAAGGAAATGGGAGGGTTTGGGAGGGAAGGGGGAGGAGGGAGGTTTGGTCACTTGATGTAAAATTGTGAACAAACCAAGGTACAATTGTATCCACAAACTTATTAATTTGATTCCATGTTATTTATAATCATGGGCGAAGGGACAAGTGCATCAAACATAGATTTAAAAAAGGAAGGAAAGAAAGAGAGAAATATATAAATACATAAATAAATGCATATATAAATGCATAAATAAATGCAGAAGTGAATAAATGAGTGAATGAATACATGAATGAAAAAATGAATGAATAAATGAATCAATGAACGAATACTTGAATGAATAATAAATAATAATTAAATAATGAGATAATGAAATAAATAAATACTGAAATAAATAAATAATTAATTGCTTTTCCATCACAGCCACGGGCATACAGAACGTGCTTGCCCATGCCTGGGGCCCTGGTATTAGGATCAAGGACCTCCCGGGTGACGCCCATTTCGACGACGGCGATGACTGGTCCAATGCTGACACTTTGCTGGGCGTGGCTGTGCACGAGCTAGGTCACGTGATGGGCCTGGGCCATTCGAAAGACGACACAGCTATTATGTTTCCCGCCTACCGTGATGTCACCTCTTTGGGAGAAGATGATCTTGCAGGCATTTATGCCCTCTATGGTAAAATATACATTTTTCCCTAAATATAAATCTTATTTTTTTTTAAAGTACGGAGTTCATAATTCTGTTTTCATTACTTGTATAACAAAAATAAAATAATATATTTAATATAAAAAAAAAACCAGACAGACAAACATCGTGTTTTCGTTACAAATAAGAAAAGGAAAACAAAACAAAGAGAACGAATACGCAAAATAAGAAAGGGAAATAAGCAAAGAAAACATTGGCCCCATGATAACAACATCGCCATCACCATCATCAACATCATTAGCTACAGATACAAAAGCATATGCCTAGTGTAAACAAATTGAGAGATGAACTTAACTAGAGATTTCCACATAAAATAAAAGGAAAAAAGGTGAAAAACAAACATAGAATATTTTTACATCATCTCTATCATCATTATTATAATTATAGAACTATCTTCTCTTTAAAAACCAAGATTAATTTATTCAGTTTACTCAGTTGAATTTCAGGTGATTTGATATAAGTCAGTCCTACTAAACAGCATTAACACTCCTCTTATATTTCTTTTCTAATATTATTGTTCTAGTATGTGTTGTGATTATTTTTATATATATATATATTTTTTTGTTCTCAGGAACCAATGGCCGCCCACAGATTCGTCCAATCACCTCTAGACCAGAACAACCCAGGTACACACTTCGACCCGACCGCCGGACCTTTACAAACCGACCAACCTCCCGACCGGACCCACGTTACCGGACTAATAGACCTGACCCTCGATACCGTACAGCACGGCCAGACCCCCGATATCGGACTGTACGTCCGGATCCTCGATACCGGACGGAGAGACCAGATCGTCGGTACCGGACAGAACGACCAACCGCCCGACCAGACCCTCGCTACCGGACAGACAGGCCTGACCGTCGGTACCGGACAGAGCGACCAGACCCCCGATACCGGACAGGGCGCCCAGACCCTCGTTACCGGACAGAGCGCCCAGACCCCCGTTACCGAACAGACAGGCCAGACCCTCGTTCCCGGACAGAGCGACCTGACAGACCGTACTGGACAGACAGGCCAGACCCTCGTTCCCGGACAGAGCGACCTGACAGACGGTACTGGACAGAGCGACCAGACCCCAGATATCGGACAGAGCGACCGGACAGACGGTACTGGACAGAACGACCAGATCCCCGATACCGGACAGTGCGCCCAGACCCCCGTTACCGGACAGACAGGCCAGACCCCCGATACCGGACAGAGCGACCGGACGGACGATACTGGACAGAACGACCAGAGCCTAGGTAAAGATCTCAGCCAGATTAATGCTGTCCCTGGCCGTTTCCCATGACTATTTCTCACGAGTCGCAGTGTTATTGCTATTTTCTGCACTAACTTCCTCCGATTCTTTCAATCTTCCTTTACGCCGTCTTTTCTTTCCAGCTTCAGTTCTCTGGCTCTTTCTCCTCTCTCTCTCTCTCTCTCTCTTCCTCCCTTTCGTCTCTGCCTATCATTCTGTCTAGCTTTCTGTCTACCTGTTTATCTAACTGTTAGTTCATCCATTTGTATTTTTGTCTGTTTCTGCATTTATCCTTATGCAGTAGTTACAACGGGAGGTCTGGATATTAGAACGTGACACACCACGAAATGGTGCCCTTCCTCACAGTGATAGCGATCATTGATCTTTATAACCCGCTTCACCCGTGGACGCAATCTTCTATAGCCTGCCTTCAGGCATGATGTCTATCTATCTCCCACTTCCCTTGACTGCATTTTTTTTAAATCCCAGAACATACTAAAGCCAGCAAGACCACCATCATTAACCCTAGGGGTGTCACGAGGCCGAAGTGGTCAAAGACTCCCTCATTAAAATAAGACTTTGCTCTGGAAATCCGTTCCAAGCAGTATACGGTTGAGAACAATATCACAGAACTCATCTCCAAGCACATACTGCCATCTCTCAAACATAAATATTAATATCACGCCAAAGAGTCTGGTACCCCAGCACTTTCGGATGGCACTTTTAGGGTTAACTTGCTAAGCTCCAAGATTCACTCATCATTGCACTAACACAAAGCAGCTGCAATATTTAGATTGGTCAAGATTTAGATATTTAGATATATAACTGCATGTCGTATCGAACCACTCAGTATCTTTTGCGAAAGTAGATAATTGTATAATCATCCTTCACTTTATGAACTTCGAGGATTTCAATTATATTTTCTAACAGCTTTTAAACATTTTTTAAAAAGTTATTCTTCAGGTTTTGATCAATGTTGACTGAAATTGAACAGTAAAGCTGGTTAACTTTTCTTAATAGAAAATATTCGGCTGAATTATACAAATAGTACTAACATTTTTTACTTTATCATCACTCGTAAAATTTACCCATCTTAATTTACGACTAACATAGCACTGTCACTGTGGGTTGAGAACTATATTTGTTTCCTTTCAACAACAGAACCAGAGGTCCTTACTACACTGTCAGGCCTGAATGGGTTACCCCTGGGCCAACTATCAATCAATGCGCATCCATCACCGTTGACGCTGTCTTTGAAGGTAAGATTTACATCCATTTCAGTCCTTTCTACTTAATTTTTTTTTGTTTGTTCTACTTCCTTGACAGCTTCTCCCTTTCTGTCCTCATTCCCACATATTTCCATGGCTTTTTCTGCATGTGCCCCCCCCCCCCACACACACACACAGAGAAAATCTCCATATGCTCACTCATTTTAATGTCAGGCTTTACTTAATTAAACAGAATAATGATTCAGACAATGATACAAAGCCATAAAACACGACAACTGTGACTCCACCTTTCTCACCCCCCTCTTATCTCAAAACACACACACAAACACACACACTCACACACACACAAAGAGTACCAGCGAAAGAAATCAAGATTGAGCAACAAAATTGAAGGGCATGACAATAATTCATCCCAGAGTTTCATCAACGATCATATTAGGAATATTCACAAAATGACAATCAATTACAAATAACGGTAAAAACAAGGATAATGGGAACAATTACAACAAAGAACAGAGCATATCAGTCTGATACTGATGCATTTCCATTACAAAATAGGACACAAATTTAATTAGCTCTCACTGAAATTTATTTCTTACATAAGGTTAAAAATTTGAATGTAACTTCCCACAAAATGTGAACCAAACAGGACATTACTAGGATACAGCCTCATAATCATCATAATTTATCATCCTTATCATGATTGCTGTTGTTGTTCACCTGCTAGATCCTGATGCCAGGCTCGGTCGAGTTTTCTACGCCATTTCGGGCGGTCACGTGCACAAGCTGACGTCACGTGGCAGGATCCTCCAATCAATGCCCTTGAAAGATGTCTTCCCCGAGTTGCCGGGCAAGCCGGATGCTGCCTTCTCTATCCGGGAACACCAAGCTGTTTATTTCATCAAAGGTAGGGTAGATGTCTTTGACTTTTTCCTGACATGGCCCCTTTTCCCTCTGGTGATTTTGCCTTTCCCTCTAGAAATTATGTCTCTAACTGCTACTGTTTTTTGTTTTTTTTGCCTCTCCCTCTGGTCATTTTGCCTGTCTTTTGTGTAAGTTTGCATTTCCTACTGTTAATTTTGCTTTTGTGTCCGGTAATTTTGCCTTTCCCACCGGTTATTTTACTTTTCCTCTTGGTAATCTTGTCTTCCCTCCAGTAACTATAATTGTGACTTCAGAATTATTTGAGACTATCATACTAATTGTTTTGGTATTCTGGAGACTTCTTGACATGTTTTCTGGTTGGCAGTGAGATCATACTCAGATGATTAATAATACACACTAAATCTACGATTATAAAGTTTGACCAATCATCTTCTGACATGACTACGATCTCTGAAAGAAAAGTTTCATTTTTGTGTTCACAGATAGCCAATTGTGGGCTTATCAAGGGGAGCAACTGGTGGCAGGCTTTCCCAGGTCTCTGGGCCGTCACAACTTCCCAGAAAATCCCAGATTTGCCCTGACCTGGCCAGATTCACGTGGGAAAACTCGGATCTTTTTGTTTGGGGTATGTGATATATAGCTGTCATATCTTCACTGTTTTCTTCTCTCTTTTCATCTCTCTTTTCTTCTTCCCCTTTTCTATTCTTTCTTTCTTTCCGCCCCTCTCTTGTTTCCCCCTCCTCTGTTTCTTTTTATCATCTCTGTTCCCTTCATTCTCTGTCTCTCTGTCCTTTTCTCACTATTTATTTCTTTTCCTTTCACTGTTTCTGCCCCCACTCCCTCCGTTTTTCTATCCGCTCTTTATCTCTTCTATCTATCCCTTGTTCTTTCCCATTGCCATTCTCTCTGTCATTTTCTCTTTGATTCTTTCTCTTTCTTATTTCCAACTTCTGTTTCTTTCTAATTATTTATTCTTTCATTTTTCTAACTGCCTCTCTCTCTCTATCTGTCTATCTGCCTCCTCTCTCTCTCTCTCTCTGTATTTATTTTATTCGTTCTCTATCTTTATGTTTCTTCTTTTCCTATCCACACCTCCCTCTCTTTCTCTCTTTGGTGAATAATCCTCTACTCACACTTCCATCCATCCCCTCATTCTTATTATTTTGTATCAATTCATAAAATGATCATAATGACTTTGTAAAGCAATGATGTTCCACAAAGGAATATAAAGCACATCATCTAATTTTCACTGTTCTTTGTTTTCTATACAGAAACGCTACTGGTGGCGTTATGACATAGAGAGGAGCACCACTGTCAGGTACAAATCCATCTCCGAGTTCAGCTCCTCTTTCCCAACTGATGCGGTCTTCGCTTCATTCTGGGTTGATAATATGATCTATGCCGTCTCAGAAGACAGGTACGCACGCAACATAAGCATCTATTTACCTCTCTATATATATCGGTCTGTCTATTTATTGATATGTCTAAAATCTATACCTCCCTCACCCATTCCCCTCTCTTTCCATCCATTCATCCATCCTTCCATCTATCCATCCATCCATCCATCCATCCATCCATCAATCTATTTATCCATCCATCGATCCATCCATCAATCTATTTATCCATCCATCGATCCATCCATCAATCTATTTATCCATCCATCCATCCATCCATCCATCCATCCATCCATCCATCTATTAATCATCCCTATATCTATCGATCATTTTGATTGTCTGTCTATCTGTGTATCTTCTGTCCGTCAGTCTATCTGTGCATCAGTTAAATAGGCTTGATAAGCATTTATCATCTTAAATCAGTTAATGTTTTAGCATTATTTTAACTCATTTTTTCTTTCTTTGTCCTTTACAGTTACATCATCATGGACAGGGACGGAAGGGTCTCTCACAAGGAACCGTTGCTAGGCAAACCTGAATGGCTGCACCAGTTATGTGACAGCGGAAGCAGGTATGAACATAACATATATTGCACACAGCATGCTGCTAATATCACAACCGTATCATTCTTTGTAGAGTAACATGAGGAGAAAAACAGGGAAAGCTGATACAACAAATCAACAACATTCAGCATTTTTAATAGATAATTTACATGTAAATTACGACATGGCACAGACTGAACATAAAACGTTGTCTTGATTTGACTTGGAACAAAAATATGCAGAAAATAATCGAAAACAATATGAAATATTAGCCCTTTCGCCATGCGGACATTTCCTCTCATATCGAGGCCAGTGAGTATTTTTGACTCTTGATAGCTAAGCGTCGTAAAATTAACAGAGATTTTGTGTTTTGCCTGAATACAAATTGCTGTTGTCAGACTGAGCAATCTGAAATCAGCTTTTTCTCAGATTTCTAGAAGTTATGTCCGAACGTTCACAGAAACAGTTTTTTAAACTAAATATTATAGGAGAGTTTTAAATCAATTACTCTATATATTTCATGGATGGTAGTTCAAAATTTCTGTTCTTTGTTTATTTCCAGATCATCTGCAGCTGTCAGTATGACCCTAATAGTTGGCCTGCTCGTTGTGGTAAATCTGGTCAAGTCCTTCCTGATGAACTGATGGAATCACAGTCACCACTTCCTACCTCACTAACCAGATTTAGCAACTTTTATGGCCAAACTATATCAAGGCACACCTGCAGATATTCAAGCCGCAGAGGCAAACAACTGTGTTTTCCCTCATCTTCGACTACCTCAATAACCCCTAGTTGGCAATAAACAATATCGATCTGTGAGGGAAAAAACAATGTCTCTACAAGTCTGTATTTTTTCCTACACCAAGTCAAGGTGTTATGTTTCTTCCACTGAGTTTTGTGCAGCTTTATCTCACAAATTCCGATTTGCTGCTTGGTCGTAAATTTGTGCTCTTACCTGGTTACAAAATACATGTAGTTTCTTACAAACTGTTACTAACTGCAACTGTGTTTTTCGCAATGTAGTATTTGACGAGTCAGATTACGTCATTCATTGCCCGCCTGGGTTAGGCCTCATTGTAAGCTCTATGAGCTAGAAGCCTTTACCTCCCCCCCCCCCCAACCACCCTTTCCTCCTCTTACCCTCAAGTTCAACATTGTCAGAGGCATGAGCTAAGCCCCCGTCACGAGTAAATTAATAAATGTGTGGTGCTCTTAAACATGACCAAGAACATGAAACTTGAAACGTACTCCATGATCAGGTCGCCCAATCTGATGCCTTGGGAACACACATCATGAGAAGATGTGGAATGCACCTAGATTTCCTTCACGATAAGCTCACACAACATCGTGCCTTTGGGAGATATATCATTAAAAAGATGTATGCAGGAAACTTTTGACAAAGCGTGGGCTAAAGAGGAGCAATCCAGGTCATGTCATATGATCCCCACCTCGAGATACAGATCTTATTGTACTGTTTTCGCTTTAAGTTGAAGATGCAACTCTTCTGATTTTATTATTATTATTTTCTTAGTTTATTATTATTAGTATTTTGTAAAACGAAAAAGTCGTAAATCATAAGCTTTTGTACTTTCTGCGCTAATATTTATAATATTTAGACACAAGATATTATTTTTTTTAATTGCACATGTATTTGCAACAAGTACTGTTCGCTCATATGGATTGTTCTTATTAAAGGTGGCCGCCATCTTGCTCTTTCGTCAGTTATTTCGTTGAATCGAGAATTCTCGTTCAAGATGGCGGCTCTTTTGACCACCCACAAAAAAGGAAACCTCTGCATTGTTCTTTACACGTGTTCATCACTCAGTGAATAAAGACATACATGTATGTCTTTGCTTAATGCATGTCTAACGAATATGTTCAAAAAGCAGAAACAACTATGAATATTATGTAAACTATGTGATCATATTATACTCAGAGGTATAAGAGTAATTTATTATTGTGAATGATAAAGACCTTCCGTAATAATATATATTCTTGTTCAATGATATTTGTTCTTATACTGTAATGATATTCATTAATACTGTTCTATTGATTCACACATTTTGTCGAATAAAGATTGTTCAATGAATGCCAGTTGTTGTTGCTATTTTCTCCAAAGTTTATATAACAATGCATATTTTTAATACGCACATCCCTAAGAGAGAAGGTTTGTCATATCTATTAAATAGCCTGGAGAGACTATACTTTGAAATAGAGATATACTGCGAATTTATTGTCTTGCAGCTTTGTGTAAAACATAGTGCAACTGGGCATTATTTCTTTACAAGAGGGCTTTCATCTTTCTTTTTTTTTTTGTTGTTATTATTTTACTTTTTTGTATCTTGTTCGTGTAATAGCGTCGGATGGATGGATGGGTGGATAGATGGATGGATGGATGGATGGATGGATAGATGGATGGATGGATGGATGGATAGATGGATGGATGGATGGAT